>ML287996.1:805-22544 GCA_005239495.1 Nicotiana undulata
AAATTGAATCAACTTAAGAACTTAAGAAATTCTAGAATTCACTTCAATACGCCGAACCGGCCTAAACTACTCGGAATGACTTCAAATTTTGCAGACAAGTTATAAATGACATGACGGAACTATTCCCGATCTCGGAATTTCATTCGGACCTCGGGAACATAAAATCACCTTTCAAGCCAAATTTCAAATTCTTAAAAAACCTCAAAACTTCATTAACTCAAATTTTCTCATTTTGATCCGAAACCAATCAAATCAAGTCCGTTTCTTACCAAATTTTGCAGATAACTTATATAACACATATTGAACCTGTTCCGAGCGCCAGAATCATAATACGGTCATGGCAGCACAGGTTTCACATCAAAGTTCATTTTCATAAGCCTTTAATATTTTCATAAAACAATATTCTTTAAAAATTCATTTCTCGGACTTGGGTCCTCGAAATTCGATTCCGGGCATACGCCCAAGTCCCATATTTTCCTACGGACCTTCCGGGCCCGTCGAATCACGGATCCGGGTCTGTTTACCAAAAATATTGACCAAAGTCAACTTTATTCAATTAATTTATCAAAAATTTAACTCTCAATCAAGTTTTCACATAAAGGCTTCCCGGCTACGTGCACGGGCTGCGCACGCACATTGAGGTGAGATTAATGGAGGCTTTCGGGGCCTCGGAACATAGTCAAAATTAGATGCACATAAGATGAACCCTTTTTGGGTCATTACATGTACAATTAAACTAACATGATAACACCGAATTAACAGAATTAACCAAAAATAGTTTACAAATTTTAACATCGGAAATAGATAAAATTTCAAGGCTAAGTGGAATAACAAGTACGATACGTCACATAAGCCCCAAAATCGGGAGTCACAAACTCACGAACTATCTATAGGGGTGCTAAATACAAAGTCTGAAAGAAAAATACATAATTGTCTCTAAGTACTAGAGGAAAGACAAGACAGAATAAGGAACTAATGATAGGAGAGACGCCAAGGCCCACGAACGCCAGCGGGTATACCTTGAAGTCTCTGAGGTGGACTGAAGGATACTCCCTCAACGATGTACAATGGGTCCGATCGCAGGATCTGCACAACAATAAGAAGTGCAGTGTAGCATCAGTACAACTGATCCCATGTACTGAGTAAGTGCCGAGCCTAACCTCGGCCGAAGTAGTGACGAGGCTAGACTTGACAACGATAATTTACTTGTACAGTTCTACAACATATAACATAGAAAAGAGCAGGAATAAACAGATAAGCATGGGATACGGGAGCAGTTAATGGGGTAGCAAGTGAGATGAATTAGTCAAATAAGCATATAGGATCAACAAGAAAGGCAAGTTAACGAAAATGTTAATGAAATGGTATAAATGCTAGGAAGGTAAATAATGGCACGACATCACCCTTCGTTCTTTTACTCTCTTACTCCCAATGCAATGTACGATGTATAATGATGTAAGTCATGGCACGGCATCACCCTTTGTGCTTTTACTCTCTTCCTCCCAATGCAATGTACGATGTATAATGATGTAAGTCATGGCACGGCATCACCCTTCGTGCTTTTACTCTCTTTCTCATGATGTAATGTATAATGTATGACAATGTAAATCATGGCACGGCATTACCCTTCGTGCTTTCACTTTCTTTCTCACTATGCGATGTATAATGTATCAATGTAATTCATGGCACGACATCACCCTTCGTGCTTTACACTCTTCCTCACCAGGACAATGACAATATCAATGGCAAGGGAATGCAGCATAGTGGGAGTACAATTCATAGTCACCCAACAAGGGGAAAATATCAGCCAATATCATAATATTGCTCGGCAAGGGTCTCATCTATAACCAATCTTTTCACGTATATCCTTTACAGTGGGGTTCTCAATAGAACCATTACATCACAAGTTCTTCAACACGCATCTTCAACAACAATCAACTTCCAAGTAGAGACAATTTCATAATACAATGAATATGGAAGTAATAACAAGAATTTCATCAAAATAGACTCACGGGCATGCTTGACACACAATGCATAGGTACTCATCACCTCACCTATGCATTGAACATGGTAACACATAGCACATAGCACACAATACCTATTCCCTCACCCAAGTTAGGCAAGACACTTACCTCGGGTCCAAGAATAGCAATTCAAGCCTCTAACGCCGCCTTTCCTTTGGAATTCAACTCCAAAACGATAATATCTAGACATAATTAACTTAATAACATCAATAAGACTCATAAATACAATCTCATAGCCTAAATATACATTTCCTAGCATTCTTCCCAAAATACCAAAATTTGACCCCATGCCCACTTGGTCCAAACACGAGGCTCGGACCAAAACCCGATCACCCATACCCCCACGAGTTCAAATATATGATTTGTTTTGAAATCCGACCCCAAATTGAGGTTGAATTGCCCAAAATCCCATAAACCCTAACTCTACCCAAAACCCCTAATTTCTACTTTGATTTTAGGATTTTAGGCCTAGATTCTAGTGATTAGGGGAGGAAAGCGGAAGAAATTGGTGTTAAGAACACTTACCCAAATGGCTATGGAGGAGAAAATGGCTTGGAGGTCTTCAATGGAGTTTGAGAAAGAAGGGAATGATGAAAACGTGCATCGCGATCGCGGAGAGTCTGGTCCCTACACTCTGCGATCGCGGCTGAAAGAATGTGATCGAGAAGAAGAACCTAGGACCCCTCCTTACTACGATCGCGAACAAGTGACTGCAATCGCATCGCTCAAGGACTCCACCCTATGCGATCGCGAACTAGACCTTGCGATCGCGAAGAGTACCTAGCCAGCCCCCCGCCCAAACCTCCTATACCTCTATGTGATCGCTGACGGTGCTATGTGATCTCATAGAGGAACTGACCTCCCCCTCAATGCAAGCCTATGCAATCGCAGAAGGACCTATGCGATCGCATAGAGCAAAATGCCAGACATCAACAACAGCTACTACACACCAGATTTGTTTCTAACTTTTGCACTTCGTTACCTACCCGAAACTCACCCGAGCCCTCGGGTGTCAAATAAGTTACATATTTCTAATTTTGGAAATCATTCAACTTTAAACTCTTTATTTTACTCATTTTACCCTTAATGAGAAGCTTTTATAACAACACAAATATCATGGTTCCACAAAACTTTTACCCCTTAAGATGTTTGTAACGACCCAGTCGGTGGTTTTGAGAGTTAGCATCCCGATCCCCTAATAACTGCTTGTCCCATGTCTATTTATATTATTGGAACTTGTCGGAGCATTGAGTGGTGAAATTCGGAGTGATTTTGGACACATAGTCCTTAAATATGGATTTCAGCTTTTGAAATCAGGTTATAGCTAGAACTGTGTGAAAATGGATCCAGAATAGAATTATGTCAACTCCGTTAGCTCCGTTGGGTGATTCCGGGGTTAGGAGCGTGTTCGGAATATGTTTTCGAGGTCGGTTGTGGATTTAGGCTTGAATTGGCGAAAGTTAGAATTTCAGAGATTTTGGCCAATAGGTGAAATTTTTATATCGGACTCGGAATAGAATTCCGAAAGCGACAGCAGGTCCGTAATGTCATTTATGACATGTGTGCAAAATTTGAGGTCATTCGGATAAGTTTAGACGTGTTTCGGCATCGAATGTGGATTTTGGAAATCTCATAAGTTCTTAGGCTTGAATCTATGCATATTTGTTGATTCTGATGTTATGAGACGTGTTTTTAAGGCTCGACCAAGTTTGAATGAGGTATTAGGGTTGGGTGGTAGTTTTGGTTGAGGTCCCGGGGGCCTCGGGTGTGTTTCGGATGCCCAAACGGGCATATTTTGGCCTAAGTCTATTGGTGGTTTTGCTGGTTTTACAGCAGCAGGTATTTGTTCTCCGCGATCGCAAGAGTAAGTCCGTGATCGTGTAGAGTTAAATGGAGGATGTCAGAAATGTTCTTCGCGATCGCAGAACTCCAAGCACGATCGCAGTGTATTAGGAATTTGTCCTCCGCGATCGCATGTCATAGGGCGCGATCGCATAGGAGATCTTAGGTCTGAGGCAGGGTCATCGTTTGTTCTACGCGGTCGCGTGGCCCCTAATGCGATCGCATAGCTTTGAGGGCTAAGGGTACGCGATCGCAGACCTGTAGATGCGAACGCGATGAAGTTTTTAGGGCGCGTGGCAGAATGTTCTCCGCGATCGCGACTATGTGTCCGCGATCGCATAGAATAAACACCCGAGCAGAATATTAAAACCCCAATTCGAGGGTTTAAGCCTGTTTTCACCATTTTTGATTTTGAGAGCTCAGGAAAGGTGATTTTTGAGGACTTTTGCACCTGGGTAACTCGGGTAAGTGATTTCTATCCATCATAGATCAAATTCCACGATTCCAATCTTAAATCCCACCTTTAATTTCGAAAGTTTTGGGTAGAAAATGGGATGAACTTCATAGACCAAATTATTGAGTTTTGATTGGGTGTTTGACCTCCTAGTTGAGAGATTCTTATATGGTTAGACTCGTGAGTGAACGAGTGTCCAGAAAATATAATTTTTATCCGATTCCGAGACGTGGGCCCGGGGGACTTTTTGGACGAATTTCCTAATTTCGCGTATTAGCTTAGAAATAATTAGCTATTTTGTTTCCTTGAAGTGATATTTACATTATGCAATCGAATTGAATAGATTTGGGTCACCCGGAGTCGGATACTCGTGGCAAGAGCGTGGTATTGAGTTGATTAGCGTAGTCAAGGTAAGTGACTTGCCTAACTCTGTGTTGGGGATTTCTCTTAGGCATTTTTATACTGATTTTATTATGTGGACGCCGTGTACGTGAGGTGACGAGTGCGTAAACGGGTCATTATTGCTAAAATCCCACTTTTCCTTCCATAACATAACTCATTTAGTTAGCGTAGGAAGAAGCATGCCTACCTGTCCTGACTCAAAATTCCCCGTATTTGCTATTATTTTGCCCCATGCTTAGGTAGTTGTACCTTATTCTTGCCTGATGTTTCCTTGAGTTGTTTAATTGAGTCGTATCCGATAAAATTCTGCATTTCATATTTAAATTGGGACTACAGACTGAGATCCGGGAGCTTTCCCCCTGTACTGCATTGCATACTGAGATCCGGGAGCTTTCCCCCTGTACTGCATAGCATATTTAAATTGGGACTACGGACCGAGATCCGGGAGCTTTCCCCCTGTACTGCATTGCATATTCGCTGTTGAGATATATGTTGTGCTGAGCCGAGGGCTCTTCTTTATCATTTCCTTCAGTTTTCCTTTTAAATTCTGCTATCATTGCTTATTGATATTTCACTGTTTAGACTTATAGCTGGCTTGTATTTAAAACTCACTAGAGCCTTAACCTGACCTCGTCACTACTTGACTGGGGTTAGGCTTGGCACTTACTGAGTACCGAATGTGGAGTACTCACGCCCTTTCCTGCACATATTTTTCCCATGTGCAGATCCAGGTACCAGCACTCGGTACCGTGGTTAGGTGCATCATTGCAGCTGTTTAGGAGACCGCGAGGTAAGTTTTCCGCGTCCGCAGGATCTCATGTTCCCCTTCCACTCCAGTATAGATTTAGGAGACATATATAGATACATTTTTCCTTATTCCTTTGTTAGAGCTACAGTAGCACAGAGTTTGTGATTTGTGATATTCCGGGTTTTGGGAAAGTAAAAGTTGTACATGCCGAGCGGCTAAGTTTTATAGTATTGCTTCTTCTTTACTGTTCTATTATTGTTTGTCTTATTTTTTGCAAATTTAGGCTTACCTAGTCGTAGAGACTAGGTGCCGTCACGAGACCGTTCGGAGGGTAAATCGGGTTGTGACAATGTTAAAACCACATGTCTCAAATGTTTTAAGTGAAACTAGCTCATCTAAATTGAAATAGAGGAAGTATTGGTTAATGATAATTTTATTATCTTACCAGGTTGTTTAACCAAAAAATAAGATTTTTAGTCAAAGCCTATTTTTAGAAGAACACAGGTTAATGATAACCAAGAAATTCCTTACTTCCTCAATAGATCACTTGAAAAGAAATAAAATTGACAAAAAGATATTAAAATAATTGATTATACTGAATAAGAAAAAGAAAATAATTGTATTCCAATAGAAGTCAGAACGTACCTTTACAAGTGAAATTCTCTCCCTTTATATAGGAGTTTACAAATATAATATTTCCTACCATTTATGGCCGAATCATTATGAGATTCAATGACATTAATGGTCCGTTATAATTGCTAATCGTAACTGTTTATGAAGATTCTATAAACGATTCTGATTCCTCTTCCTCATTAATTGGAGGTTCAAGAATCTTCCCTTTTTACAGTCTTGATTCATTCCACGCCCATGCCTCTTCAGCGACTATTTAAGGTTCGAATATTGGTTCCCTTTTATCTCGTGGGTGATTGACTCACACCTCTTGTAGCTCATACATATTTTAAATGTGATATTCCAGTTGTCATTTCCTCATTGTTCCATTTATCATTTTCTGTCAGCTAAATATAATTCCACGTGTGAAACGACCCGATCGGTCATTTTCTGTTCTAGAACCCCGTTCCCCTGAAGGAGACTTCCCGTAGTTGCTTTTACTTATTTATAACTTGCGGGGATGGTTGGTTCGAGTTTTGGAGGAGCTTGGAGTGGTATAGGAACACTTAGTTCCTTAACGTTGGACTTAAAGGCCAAGTTTGACTTCAGTCAATAGTAAACGACCTCGGAATCGAGATTTGAAGGTTCCGGTAGGTTCGTATGATTATTTCAGACTTGGGCATGTGTTCGCAACGAGTTTTGGATGACCCGGGAACCTCTCAGCGCCTAATAGTGAAATAAGGTTTCCTTAAGTTCAAACTTGAGGTTTGGAACGTGTTTTAGTGTTATCGAGGTCCAAACGGAATTTCAAGACCGGGAATAGTTCAGTTGTGCCATTTATGACTTGCTCGCAAAATTTGGGGTCATTCCGAGTAGTGTAGGTATGTTTCGGCATGTTGAAAGCGAATTCAAGAACTTAAAGTTCTTAAGTTTGATCCAATAGGTTTTGGGGTATGATTTTTAGATTTAGCATTGTTTCGGACATTCCGAAGGCTCGAGCGAGTACGTATTATGATTTAGGACTTGTTGGTATATTTGGACGGGGTCTCGGGTGGGCCCGAATGCCATTCGGACATCGCGTGAGGCAAAACCAGCCTTAAAAGAACTATTGGTGCACCAGATCTGGTGCGACCGCACCCGCGGAGGACTAGCCGCAGGTGCGAGACCACTTCTGTGGTCCCAGCCTCGCAGGTGCGGTCCTAAAGGGGCTGCCCATTTGTCCGCAGGCGCGGGCCTTTTCCTGCAGAAGCGGAGCCGCAGGTGCAGACTCCCTTCCGCAGGTGCGAACACTGGCCCCCTCCCCATTTTCCGCAGATGCGAGACCGCAGGTGCGGTCCTCGAGCCACAGGTGCGAAAAACATGTAGGCAGTGAGGTCGTCTTAAATGCGAGACTTAGCCATTTTTGAACCATTTTTCATCACCTTGGGCGATTTGGAGAGCTGGTAAAGAAGGGATTCGACCTAGAAATTGTAAGGTAAGTAATTCCTACCACGAAGTTAGTTTAATACTTGAATTCTTGGGTAGATTAACACATTAAATTAGTAGAAATCATTGGTTTAGAGTAAAACCTAGGGTTTTTGATAAAAATGAGAAATTACCAAGGAATTAGTTATGAAATCATGCAAAAACTATATAATATTGATCCTTAGGCTATAAGTGATTATTTCCCTTGAAAATTTCCGGAATTTGAGCATGTGGGCCCGGGGGTGTATTTTGGGATTTTGCAGTTTAGGTTGAAATAACCATTTAAATAAAAGAACTTTAGACCTTTGGGCATAAATTAATTTATTCATGTTATGTTTGACTAGTTCCGAGTCCTTGGGCGACGAATTTGGAGTTTCGGGCGCGTTCTTGACCCGGAAAGTAGGCTTGACACGAGGTAAGTCTCCTTTCTAACCTTGTAAGAGGGAATTATTCCCGTAGGTGAACATAATGAAATATATGCTATTATTTGTGGGGGCTACGCACGCACGAAGTGACGAGAGTCCATGCGTAGCTACTATTATGTATGCCAGGGTAGTTAATAATTCACAAGCATGCTCTCTATGCCATATCTATAATCTTAAATGTTAATTAGGTTGCCGAATATTATTGAATTGTTAAGTAAGCATCTAGGAGGTTACGTTTTTCAATTTAGGTTGTTGATCCTTCTCTGTAAGCATATTATCTACTAAATTTCCTGACTTTTCCTGTTAATTATGTGTATATATAAGGGTACCCGCGTCGCATGTATGATTCGCGAGCGGGGTATCCCTACTATTGTGTCAACCGCGTCGCATGTTAGATTCGTGAGCGGTGTAATAGATACATCTATGGTTCGATCCGTTCGACCCTTCGGCAGTGCACATTTATTTTTACGTCGTGTCGGGTGTACGTTCACGGCATGTTATGTTCTTGCTATCTATTTGGTGTTCCGTAATTACTTATCTGTCGAATATCATGAAGAAAATGAGACTTAGGTAATCCGTACGATACAGGACTAGACGCATAAAGGTACTTGTAAAAGATATTTGATGCTCCTGACTTTGTGATTATGCATATTTGCCATTCTGCTTAGTCTTATATTTAAAACATATTATTTTGACCCTAGTAAGTATCACATCGACCTCTCGTCACTACTTCTTCGAGATTAAACTGGATACTTACTGGGTACATATTATTTATGTATTCCCTTCAGACCTTCCAGGCATGCCACCGGATTGTGACATTGATTTCTGCATTGACTTAGCTCCAAGCACCCAACCTATATCTATTCCCCTATACCGTATGGCTTCGAAGGAATTGAAAGAACAACTTGAGTAGTTGTTGGCTAAGGGGTTTATCACGAGCGTGTCGCCTTGGGGTGCTCTAGTGTTATTTGTGAAGAAGAAGGATGGGACTATGCGGATGTGTATTGACTACCGCCAGTTGAACAAGGTCACCATGAAGAACAAGTACCCGTTGCCGCGTATCGATGGTTTATTTTACCAATTACGGGTGCTCAGGTGTTTTCTAAGATTGACTTGAGATCGGGGTACCATTAGCTGAAGATTCGGGACTCAAATGTTTCGAAGACTGCCTTTTGTACGAGATATGGTCATTATGAGTTCCTGGTGATGTCCTTTGGCTTGACTAATGCCCCAGCAGCATTTATGGACTTGATGAACAGGGTGTTCAGGACTTATATTGATTCTTTTGTCATTGTCTTCATTGATGACATTCTGATTTACTCACGTAGCCTGGGGGAGCACGAGCAGCATTTGAGAGTTGTGCTCCAGACCTTGCGAGAACAGAAGTTGTACGCTAAGTTCTCCGACTGTGAGTTTTGGTTAGATTCTGTGGCATTTTGGAGGCATGTGGTATCTGGAGAGGGTATCAAGGTGGATCCTAAGAAGATTGAGGCAGTTCAGATTTGACCACGTCCTACTTCAGCTATAGAGATCATGAGCTTCTTGGGTATGAAAGGTTAGTATCGCCGATTTGTGGAGGGTTTTTCATCCATTGCAGCTCCTCTAACTAGATTGACCCAGAAGAATGCCCCGTTCCGATAGTCCGACGAGTGTGAGGCGAGCTTTCAGAAGCTTAAGACAGCATTGACATCAGCACCGGTTCTTGTGTTGCCTTTCGGTTCTGGGATGTATACAGTTTATTACGACGCTTCACGCGTTGGTTTGGGATGTGTGTTGATGCAGGAGGGGCGAGTTATTGCATATGCTTCACGTCAGCTGAAGGTTCATGAAAAGAATTACCCTGTGCATGACTTGGAGTTGGCGGCGATTGTTCATGCTCTTAATATCTGGATGCACTACTTGTATGGGGTGCCTTGTGAGGTTTATACGGACCATCGCAGTTTTCAACACTTGTTCAAACATAGAGATCTTAATTTGAGGCAGCGTAGGTGGCTTGAGTTGCTGAAGGATTATGACATCACCATTCTTTACCACCCGGGCAAGGTGAATGTTGTTGTAGATGCCTTAAGCAGAAAGGCAGAGAGTATGGGTAGCTTGGATTACATTTCAGCAGAGGAGAGACCCTTGGCTAATCGATTGGTGAGGTTGGACCTTTCAGACCCCAGTCGAGTTCTTGCACGTGTGGTTTCTCAGTCTTCATTATTGGGGGAGATCAAGGCTCGGCAGTTTGATGGTCCGTATTTGGCAGACCTCCATGAGACAGTGTCGCAGGGTGGTTCTAAGGAGGTTTCGATTGGCGAGGATGGTGTTATGAGACTTCAAGGTCGCTTATGTGTCCCTAATGTTGATGGCTTGAGGGAGAAGATTCTAGAGGAGGCTCACAGTTCACCGTATTCTATCCATCCTGGCGCTACGAAGATGTATCGTGACTTGAGGCAACATTTCTGGTGGAGGCGGATGAAGAAAGACATAATGGAGTATGTGGCTAGATGTCTGAATTGCCAGCAAGTTAAGTATGAGCACTAGAGGCCAGAAGGCCTACTCCAGCAGATGCCTATACCTGAGTGGAAATGGAAGCGCATCACTATGGACTTCGTAGTTGGATTGCCTCGTACTTTGCGGAAGGTTGATGCGGTTTAGGTTATTGTGGAAAAGTTGAACAAGTTGGCACATTTCATTCCAGTAGCTACTATTTACACTTCTGAGAGGTTGGCCCAGATCTACACTCGGGAGATAGTTCGGTTGCACGGTGTGCCTGTGTCCATTATATCAGATCGAGGTCCTTTGTTCAACTCACATTTCTGGAGAGCAGTACGGAGTGAGTTAGGCACCCGGGTAGAGCTCAGCACAACATTCCACTCTCAGATCGACGGGCAGTCGGAGCGGACAGTTTAGAGAGGACATGCTCAGGGCATGTGTGATTGACTTTGGAGGGAAGTGTAATAGATACATCTATGGTTCGATCCGTTCGACCCTTCGGCAGTGCACATTTATTTTTATGTCATGTCGGTCGTACGTTCACGGCATGTTATGTTCTTGCTATCTATTTGGTGTTCCGTAATTACTTATCTGTCGAATATCATGAAGAAAATGAGACTTAGGTAATCCGTACGATACAGGACTAGACGCATAAAGGTACTTGTAAAAGATATTTGATGCTCCTGACTTTGTGATTATGCATATTTGCCATTCTGCTTAGTCTTATATTTAAAACATATTATTTTGACCCTAGTAAGTATCACATCGACCTCTCGTCACTACTTCTTCGAGATTAAACTGGATACTTACTGGGTACATATTATTTATGTATTCATGCTACGCTCTGTACTTAATTGTACAGGTTCTGAGGCGGGTGCATCTGGGTATCAGTCTGAAGCTCGTTCCTGATTTATACTTGGTCGAGGCTTCATGGTGAGCTGCTTCTCCTGACGACTTCCAGTAGCACCTTGGAGCTTTTCTTTATTTTGCTATTTCTGTCTATATTTCCTCAGATAGTAGGACAAACTTGTATTCCTTTTGATTTTTACTCTACTAGATGCATGTAGACTGTGACACTAGTTCCTGGCACACACACTAGTAGACATTATTTTTGGGATGTAAATATTAAATTTATGACTCTTATGGCTATTTCTGTTAAGATTTTTCCTAAGTTATTCATTTTTACCTAATGTTTTAAATCTAAACCAAGCAAGTGTTGGAAATTCTTTGGTAAATTAAATGGAACTCACAAGTAGAATGATATTGGCTTGCCTAGCTAAGGTGTTGGGCGCCATCGCGACCTGGGTTAGGATTCGGGTCGTGACAACATGTATCACTTATTTACCACCAATACAGATAGTCCCCCACTACCGAATATTCTACAATTGAATATTTGGGAAGTGGTATGTATTTATAGCGAGAATTATTTGCCGCTATTTCCCAAACATCATTGTGTTTTCTTCAGAACCAACGCGTCGTATGTCACTTCCATTTAATGCATATTCCATGTGTCTTTCGATGATTGGATTTGTGATTTCTCAGCGTTTATAGGGCTTTTATACGGCTGCGTCAGTCATAAAGTGACGGTTTCATTATGACACTTCATCATGACCTACTTTATACGATGGTTACTTTTTCTTATAAATACCTCATGTGCCTTCAGTTTCACGAAACTTTCATCCTACAGTGTTCTTCTTCTTCACTCGTCCTTATTTTTTAGCACTTATTGCTCTGTTAATTCCTTATACAACCATGTCTTCATCAAGTCCCGATCCTCACAAAGTAGTAATTGTTGATGAACTTCCTCCATCATCTGCTCATGTTAGGAGTAGAAGAGGTGGCAGACTGCGTAGTTTAGGATCGTTGTCCATTTGTGGTTCTTCTTCTCAAACCAATACTGCTACTCCTTCTTATTCTAAGCCTAGGGCTTCCTTAACCCCTAGATCTTCTGCTAGAAGTAGGGAATCAAGTGAACCTATGCGTGAACGAACGGTTTATGAAATCGTTCCATAAGAATTTTATTTCTCATCTGATCGTGAAACGATTAGGAACCAAGTTTCTTCTTTAGCCTCCCATGATCGTGCCGATCTTTATCCTACCTAGATTACTGCTAGTTTGATTTCTCTTGTTGAAGAGAATGCTACTGGAAGTATGACTTCCCAGTTTTAGTTCTTGGTTCAAACAAAATAGTAACTTCATATCAAGCTGGCTATTCCTTTGTTTACACATATCCTTTCACTTTAGGTTTTAGACCACCTATTGACCCAATAATTGTAGAATTTTGTTGCTTCTTTAATGTTTGCCTAGGACAAATTGGTCCCATTGTTTGGAGGGATGTTGCATGTCTTCGATATCTATCCAACTTGGCTTCCTTGCCTTTCACCTTTCATCACTTGCTTCACCTTTATTCCCCTAAATTATTTCGTGAAGGGGTCTTTAATCTCGTGGCTAGAAGCAAAAATGGTATTGGTTAGCCCTGAGGATGATAGAGACCATGGATGGTATGCCCGCTTTGTTGCTGCTCCCACAAGTGCTTTGGTGGGTGAAGAGAATATGCCCTTTCCAGAAAAGTGGAATTTTGCACTTAAGTTTTTTTTATCTTTCTTTCTATTTCTTCAATAAGGAAAAACTTACACTCTCGTGGCTACTTTTTGCTGCAACCATGGAAGTTTTTGAGGAGATCCCTAACTTCCATGCTTGGGTAGAAAAGTTATTATCAGTTGCTCCCATGGAGAGAAGGTCTTGGAAATACCTTTCTCATAGGTTTGGATGGAAAGTCAAAACGCACGGTACCCTTCCTTTTTTAATATTTCTCCTTTTCTTTATGTTAATTTAGGAGTTCCTAACTTTTCTCTTTTGCTAGGAATTCCCATTCGTGGTGTTAGTCCCGTATCTATTACTTCTTCAAGACTTTATGTGTCTCTTGCTCAAGAGAGGATTTTGAGCTCTTCATCGAAAAGAAAAGTAGACAGCGCCCGTGGCTCTAAAGATGAAGAGGAACATGAAGAGGGTTCTTTAGTGCGCAGGCCTCGGGTTAGGAGGCGCGTTATTTCAAATGACGAAGCCACCCCTCCTCCAAGTTTCGTACCTTGATGATCCTGAAAGTTCTACATAAGTGATTTTTGATGAAGAGATGAATGATCCTCCTCGTGATTCTACTGATTAGTTGTTTGCCCGTGGTTTTGATAGTGAAGACTTTGGTCCCGTTTCTGAAGAGTTTCCCCTTGATTCTCTTCCAGTGCCAGTTCCCATTCATTTCCAAACTACCGTACCTGTTGTTGCTGCTACTTCTCCTCTCGTGATTAATTCCACTTCCTCAACCATTCCTGTTGCTACTACTTCTCATGCAGAAGTTGGTCCTTCTAGTAGCAATAGAGCGATGAAAAAGATTACCATTGAAGTCCCTGAGAGTGGTAATTTGCTGAAACAATCTGGTCAAGCCGATGTATGGTTGAAGCCTTTGCTTGACCCAGTTTAGAAGGCAAAGTTGGAGAGCCACAGTTCCTTGATGTGGATGAATAATATTTGTTCATTCATCTCTGAAGGTTCAAGTCTTATCTTTTACTTCTCTTTTCCTCGTGGTTATTTACTTTTGTTTAACCATAACTTCTTTCTTTTCATTTGCAGATCAACTTGATAGGCACGGAGCTTATGAAAAGGATTGTTCATACTGAGCAACAAGTCATTGATTATCGTACTGAAGCTGACAACTGAAGGGAACAATATGAGGGACTTCAATCGGACAAGGAGGTTTCAGCTGAAGAGAAGTGTGCTTTGGAACAACAAGCGAAGATGGTTGCAGCAGAATTGGCAATTGAAAAGGCTTCTTCAAGTCAAGTTGGCAAAGATAAGGATATCCTTGAGTCTTCCTTTTCCGAACAGCTTTCGAAAGCAAATGAAGAGATAAGGGGCTTGAAAGAACTTCTTAACCAGAAAGAGACTTATGCCGGAGAATTTGTTCAAACACTTACACAAACTCAAGAAGATCTCCGTGCCTCTTCTGATAAGATCAAGTTCTTAGCATTCTCTCTCCCCTTTGAAGACTGCCCATGATTCTTCTCAAGTTGAGAAAGAAGAGATGAAGATTGAGATTGAACAATGGGAGAAAGATTATGAGGCTCTTGAAGATAAATTTACGCTCGACGTGAGTTGGGCCTTTTTGAATACCAGCCTCGAGACTTTGATAGAGGCTAGTTAGGAAGGTTTTGACCTCAATGCTGAGATCGCCAAAGCTAAAGAAACGATTAAAAAATCTCAGCAAAGTCAAAACTTTTCCTCGCTTGAGGTTAATGTTCCCGAAGTTGATGATCCCATTCCTGGTGAAATTGGTGTTCAAGCCCCTATTCCCCAAGCTGAATATTCTCCCGTTGTTGATGAATCTCTTTCTGTTGCTGATGATGCCACCTTGGATGTTGCCCCTTAGTGTAGTTTTATTTGAAACTTTTTGATGGAGTTTTTTTTTTTCTTTTTTTCTTTTTGTAATGGATGTTGGTTTTTACCCCCAACTCATTTTGAGGTCTGATAACATATAAATGTCTTAGTTTTAACCAAGTTTAATATATAAAAATTTGCCTATTTTTTTGTTGAGTTTTCGTCTTTACTCTTTTGCATGCATTAAAAATGCTCTAATATTTCTTGATTTTGATAGACACGAATTTTTGTAAAAGAGGTCCCTTTTATAAACGACACTAATGAAGAAGACGTCTCAACTTCATATTGGTGTAAGTATATGAGAGAAGTAGGAAAAGAAATACTTTGAAGAAGTTTTATGAATAATTTGAGGAAGTTTCATGCTTTAAACTTTCAAATTATATAACACTTTACAAGTATTCAAATAACTTCTTGTACAACCTCTACAACTCTTTCTTAACTATTTTTCTTGTAACAGATTTCAAAATTTTAGGGTCTATCTTGTAACCCATTAACCTAAGCACCTGTAGGATCTTGCAACTTATGTCCGCGAGTTTACACCTTATTGAAGTTATTATAAAGGTTTTTGACTCAGGCTTGTTTTTTGGCTCTTGAATTTTGATTTTTGGGCTGATCCAGGCTTGAATTCTGACTTTTAGTCTTCTTTGCCTTCGTATCTACAGTACCCCAAGTGTTATAGCTTTGAAGTATAAAATCTCGAGCACTTGATTATTCCTTCCATTTGGTCCATTTCCTAAAAAAGGGAAATACATACGGGACTCATAGGTATACTTTTAGATGATGACTATAATTTAACAGAACAAAATAAAATCATAATTGAGTGATACCTGACCGTGGGTACTTCCTTTGCTTAGAAGTAATACTTCTTTAAATGAACAACATTCTAATTCGAAGGTAGTACCTTGCTTTCTATGGTTTCCAACTCATAAGCACCTTTTCCACTGATACTTCGAATGTTAAAAGGACCTTCCCAATTTGGAGTCAACTTTCCTGCACCAGCTATTTTTGTTGATTGAAAAATCTTTTTGAGAACGAAGTCCCCAATCTTGAAGTATCTGAGATGAGCTTTCATGTTGTAGTATCGCTCAATAAATTGCTTCTGAGATGTCATTCTTATTAGAGTCGCTTCTCTCCTTTTCTCGAGTAAGTCTAAATTTGTTCTTATCTCTTCACCATTTGATTCCTCAGTTGCTTGTGCAAATGTCGTAATTGGCTCACCTATTTCAACTAGAATTAAGGCTTCAGCACCATAAACTATTGAAAATGGAGTTTCTCACGTGCATGTCTTTGTTGTCGTTCGATAAGCCATAGTACTCCTGGTAACACCACATGCCAATTTCCTTTTGATTCCTCTAATATCTTCTTAAAATTATTAATAATAATAATGTTGTTTGTTGACTCAGCTTGTCCATTAGCCACGGGATGGTAAGGTGAGGAAGTTATTCGTTTGATTTGCCAATTCCGAAAAAATGCTGTGATTTGTGTGCCTATAAACTGTGGGCCATTATCACATACGATTTCTCTTGGCACACTAAATTGGCATATACTGTTTCGCCAAATAAAATCCATGACTTCCTTTTCTCGTACTTGTTTGAAGGCTCCTGCCTTTACCCATTTGGAAAAATAATCTGTTAACACTAAAAAAAATGTACCTTTCCTTTAGCTTGTGGCAATGGTCCCACGATATCCATTCCCCACTTTATGAATGGCCATGGGGAAATAACCGTATGTAATAATTCTTTTGGGCGGTGCATGTTATTGCCATATCGTTGACATTTATCACACTTATCTACAAATTTTTCTGCATCTTCTTCCATTTTCGGCCAGCAGTATTTTAATTAAAGTTTTTACCAAGGATCTTCCTCCTGCGTGATTTCCACAATGTCCCTCGTGTACTTCTCTCATCACATATTCTGTCTGAGCAGGTCCAAGGCATCTTGCTAAAGGTCCCCCGAACATTTTTCGATATAAATTTCCTCGAATTAAGCAGTAATGAGCATCTTTTCGTCGAAGTAACTAAGACTCTTTCTTGTCTTCAGGTAAGGTTCCGTACTGCAGAAAATTAACAAATTCATTTCTCCAGTCCCAAGTTAAATTATTGAATTTACCTCATTTTTATCCTGGTCCAGTGCTAAATGAAACAAATGTAACAGTAGCATTTTCTGCATTTGTTATTTCTGCAACTGACGCGAGATTAGCTAGTGCATCTGCTTCCGCATCCTCCTCCATGGGTATTTGCGCAATTTTTCATGATTGAAACTATCTTATCAATTCTAGTGCCTTTTCCAAATATTGTTGCATTCGTGCCTCTCTAGCTATGTAAGTCCCATGCATCTTGTTAACTACCAGTTGAGAATCACTTTTAATTAAAATTTGCTTTATAGCGAGTTCTTGTGCCAATTTCAAACCTGCAATCACAACCTCGTACTCTGCTTCATTGTTAGTAATGGGATAGCATTTTATTGCTTGTCTTATACTTTCTCCCGAATGTGGGATTAAAACAATACCCAAACTTGCTCCTTTAACATTCGAGGAGCCATCAGTAAATAGAGTCCATATACCTGGATTAGATCCGGTGAACACCTGTAGTTCCTTTTCTGCTTTAGGAACTATTTCTGTGCTGAAATATTCTACAAAATCTGCTAAAATTTGTGATTATATTGCAGTTCTAGGTTAGTGCACGATATCATATTCGCTGCTTTCTATAGCCCATTTAGCTAATCTTCCTGACAATTCTTGTTTATGTAATGTATTCCTTAAAGGATAAGCAGTTACTACAGAGATAGAGTGACATTGAAAATAAGGTCTCAATTTTCTAGATGCTATAACTAATGCTAAAGCAAATTTTTCTATGTGAGGATATCGAGTCTCAGCATCCAACAAAGATTTACTAACATAATAAATCGGAGATTATTTACCTTTATCTTCTCTTACTAAAACCGCAAACGAGTAACCTCTCTCCATCTTTATCTTCTAGTATTGACAAATATGCTTTTAGAATTTGTAGGGCTTGTTGGCATTCCTCGGTACATTCAAATTGATTTTTCTTTCTCAATACTAAAAAGAATTTGAAACTTTTCTCCGAAGATTTGGAAATGAATCTTCCCGAAGCTGCTATTCTTCCTATCAATCTTTGTACCTCTTTTTTGCTCATGAGTATGTCTTGAATTTCTTCAACGGCTTAGATCTGTGTAGGGTTCACTTCAATACCTCTGTTAGATACAAGAAAACCTAAAAACTTACTTGAAGCCACGTCGAAGGCACATTTTTCTGGGTTTAATTTCATATTATATCTGTGCAGGATTTCGAAGGTGCTTGATAGATGTTGAAAGTGATCTCCCGCTGTCACGACCCGAATTTCCCCACCGTCGGGACTGTGGTGGAGCCTAACGTTGAACCCGCTAGGCAAGCCAACGTGAATGTTCAATTTACTTTATTCCTTTAATATTAGTCGTAAATAGGTGAAAAACAACATTAACATGAATAAAAGTATAATGAAACAAGGTATATAACTCAATCCAATCTCTTTACGAAATTTCACAAAAACCAAATCCCAAAATATTGGAGTCACAACTAACGGACTGTCTATGAATAATACATATAAAAATCTGAATGAAATAAGAACATCTGTTTCTGAGACAACTGGAACATAATACAAAGGAAATAGGAGGGGACGCCAAGGCCTGCGGACGCCAACATGACTACCTCAGTGTCTCCATGTGGACTGAAGGCAGCCTCCTAGCTCTAATGTCCGTAGGGTCCTGTACCGGGATCTGCACAATAAAGATGTGCAGAGTGTAACATCAGTACAACCGACCCCATGTACTGAGTAAGTGTCGAGCCTAACCTCCGTGAAGTAGTGACGAGGCTAGGACACGACAACCAAAACAACATGTGCAATTAATAATATTCGGAGGAATAATAATAACAGGAAGTAAACAACTAAGTACCAAGGAAAGGGGAAAACACGGTGGGGAAAAGAAATATCAAATAAAGGAAACAATGAAATAAGACAACAATTCAATATCAGCTTAAACAACAGGAATTAACATCACAGAGAAAACAATGCACGACATCACCCTTCGTGCTTTTACTCTCATCCTCACAATAATCAATAGAAACGGTACGACATCACCCTTCGTGATTTTAATATCATAATATGGCACGGCATCACCCTTCTTGCTTTTACGCTCTCATCCTCATAATAATCAATACACGGCATCACCCTTCGTGCTTTACACTCTTCTTCACAATAATTTATACACGGCATCACCCTTCGTGCTTTACACTCTTCCTTACCCAAACAATATCAATAACAGAAGTCTGGCAAGGAAAAATCAACAATATGAACCATAATAATAAATCATAACGTCTCGACAAGGGAATAACAGTAGAAATATCACCATCCCGGCAAGGGACACATCTATAACCAATCTCACTCAAGTCCATATCTTCGCATAAAATTTCTCAACCGAGACCAATACTCAACAATATTCATTACCAAGAATTTCCACCAAAATGAACAACCACAAAGTAAACTTCAAGCTTTAACATAGTAAATATCAATGAAATCCACATAATTCATAATATCTGACTCATAGGCATGCTTGACACCAACGTATAGGTACTCGTCACATCACCTACACGTTGAACATGGTAGTAACACATAGCAAATAAGACTCAACACCTATTCCTTCAAGCTATGGTTAGGCCAAGCACTTACCTCGACTTCCACGACCAAAATCAAGCCTCAATCACCGCTTTCCCTTTTGAATTTGACTCCAAATAAATTGTATTTAGACATGATTGACTTAATAACATCAATAAACGCTAAATAATTCAATTCCAATGCTTAATTATATGTTTCCTAGCATTCTTCCCAAAAAGTCAAAAATCGACCCCGGGACCGCTTGGTCAAAACATGAGGTTCGGACCAAAACCCAAACACCCATTCACCCACGAGCTCGAATATGTAATTAGTTCCGGAATCCGACCCAAAAACGGCGTCTAAATTCCAATTATTCAAAAAGCCCTAATTCTACCCAAATCCCTAATTTTCTACCCTTAAGAACATAATTTAGGCCTAGAAATCTAATGGGTGTTAAAGAAATTTGAATAAAACGAGTCTAAGAATACATACCTATGATCTTGTAGTGAAATCCCACTTCAAAAATTTCCCAAGTTCGAGTTTTAGAGAAGAAGTTATGAAGTTCTGAAGAAATCCCGTTTTTGCTACTGTTTAAAAGTTCACTGCCCGACCCTCGCACCTGCAGAAATGGACAGGCCATCTGAGGGTCGCACCTGCGAAAAGTCATCCGCATCTGCGGATGCGCGCCTGCGCAGTCAAGGACCGCACCTGCGGCCTTAGGCTCGCAGGTGCGGGCACACCAGAACTGGTGCACCAACAGTGTTTTCCTAAGTCTAAACACCCCGAAACCGCCCTCGGGGCTCCAAAAAAAACATGTACACAACCTAAAAAATATCCTACGGACTTACTCGTGCGACCAAATCGCCAAAATCACACTTTAAACAATGAATTTAGCCTTAAAATCAAAGAAAATTTCCAAAATTTCCAAAGTATCAAATTTCAAAACTACGGGTCCGAATCACATCATACGACTTCCGTTTCCTACCAAATTTTACAGACATATCACAAATACCATATTGAACCGGTACCGGCCTTCGGAACCAAAATACGGGCCCGATACAATAAATTTCAAATACCATCAAATTTCTAAAGCTCTTATATTTTCAGAAAACAATTTCTTTCAAAAATTCATTTCTCGGGCTTGGGACCTCGAAATTCGATTCCGGGCATACGCCTAAGTCCCATATTTTCCTACGGATCCTCCGGGACCGTCAAATCATGGGTCCGGGTCCATTTACCCAAAATGTTGACCGAAGTCAACTTAAATCAAAATTTTAAGGCAAAAACTAGCATTTTCTCAGTTTTTCACATAAAGGCTTCTCGTCTATACACCTGGGCTGCGCGCACAAATCGAGGTGAGATAAAAGGAGGTTTTCAAGGCCTCAGAATGCCGTTTTAACATAAAAATAAGGGATGACCTTTTGGGTCATCACAATCTCCACCTCTAAAATAAACGTTCGTCCTCGAACGGACATAGAAAAGTACCTGAATCGGGTAATAGATGGGGATAACGGCTCCGCATATCAGACTCGGACTCCCAAGTAGCTGCCTCGGCAGGCTGACCTCTCCACTGAACACGAACCGAAGGATAACTCTATGATCTCAACTGACAAATTTGCCGGTCTAATATGGCTACCGGCTCCTCCTCATAGGTCAAATGCTTGTCCAACTGGACACTACTGAAGTCTAACACATGGGATGGATCGTTGTGATACTTCTAAAGCATAGATACATGAAACACTGGATGCATGGCTGATAAATTTGGTAGCAACGCAAGTATGTAAGCCACATCTCCCACTCCGTCAAGAATCTCAAACGGGACAATGAATCTAGGGCTTAACTTTCCCTTCTTCCCAAATCTCATCATGCCCTTCATGGGCGACACCCGAAGCAATACTCGCTCTGCGACCATGAATGCCAAATCACGAACTCTGCGGTCGACATAACTCTTCTGCCTGGACTGAGCAGTACGAAATCTATCCTGAATGATCTTAACCTTGTCCAAGGCATCCTGCACTAACTCCGTACCCAACAACCGAGCCTCTCACGTCTCAAACCACTCAACCAACGACCGACACCGCCTACCATATTACGCCTCATAGGGAGCCATCTGAATGCTCGATTGATAGTTGTTGTTGTAGGCAAACTCAGTGTCACGACCCGAAATCCCACCTTTCAGACCGTGACTGCGTCTAACGTTGAACCCGCTAGGCA
>MDKH01197341.1:0-62025 GCA_005239495.1 Nicotiana undulata
GGGGGGGGGGGGTTATTGATTGTCAATGATATGGTATCCGAACCAAAGCGGAGTCGAGGTTTGAAGTTTATGAGTTCTAAATTTACTACGAACTTATAGCCCGTCTTTGTTATTGGGTTCACAATTAAATATTATACATATTTAATAAAAAATTTAGAACAAATATAATATTTAAGCTAAAGTGACTGGGTTCGACTGAATCTCCACCTAATAAGCCAGCTTCTCCTCTGATCCAAGCCGCATAAGTCGACTATTAATTCGAATTAGCATCAAGTAGAGACAAAACACTCTCCGCTAAAAGATTCTTTCTTTCACAAAGTATTAGTTACTTGGAAAAATTTAGCTACTGAATTGGGGGAAGTGCACGGTTAGCCACTATAACCCATGTATTTATTTTTAAGTCACTGTTTAAAATGTCTTTAGTCTTTAACCACTACTTTAATAAACTTTAACTGCCCGGACAAAAATACCCTTCTGCATGTCCTTAACTTTTGAACTTAACTTCAAGACTACATGTCCTTAACTTTTGAACTTGTAACTCTAAGTTCAAGACTTCAGGACTACATATCCTTAACTCTTGAACTTGGAACTCTAAGTTCAGGATTCCAGGACTACATGTCCTTAACTTTTGAACTTAACTTCAGGACTTCAGGACTACATGTCATTAACTCTTGAACTTAAATGTCTTTAACTTTTGAACTTGCAACTCTAAGTTCAGGACTTCAGGACTACATGTCCTTAACTTTTGAACTTGGAGCTCAAACTTCAGGACCAACGTCCTTAACTTTTGAACTTGTAAGTCAATGTTAAGGACTTATGTCCTTAACTTTTGATCTTGTAACGGTAAGTTAAGGACTGCCTGTCCTTAACTTTTGAACATGTTAGTCTAAGTTTAGGACCAAGTGTCCTTAACTTTTGAACTTGTAAGTTTAAGTTCAGGACCAAGTGTCCTTAACTTTGAATTCCAAGTTCAAAAGTTAAGGACCTATTATCCTTAACTTTTGAACTTGGAACTCAAACTTCAGGACCTATTGTCCTTAACTTTTGAACTTGTAACTGTAAGTTCAAGACCTATTGTCCTTAACTTTTGAACTTGTAAGTTTAAGTTCAGGACCAAGTGTCCTTAACTTTTGAAATCTTAGTTTCCATGCCAATAATTCCAAGATCTTTGGTTAACACACGTAGAGACTTAGATATATGTAATTAGAGTAAAAAAAGATAATCATTGTTGAAGAGAACTTGTAAAATTGTAAAATTGTAATTAGAGTCAAAACATGTAAAATTGTCTGTTAATATAACGCCATTGTTGAAGAGAACAACTCATTCTTGAAACTCATCCATGGTTACGGTAAGGAAAAAGATATGTATACTTCGACTACTTTCGACCCGACCATCCATGGCTACGGTAAGGGTAAATTATCTTTTCATAATAATTTTAATAGAGTAGTGGCTATTTTTGCTCAATATTAGAATTGGTGGATAAAAAATAAACACCACCTTATTTAGTGGCTACCACACGCCATTTTTACACTAAATTGCCGTCCTCGGATCCTAAAGTAGTTGGGCTTAAAATTTCGAAGTGAGAACCAAGTTGTGATATAATGTGGTAAAAATTATGTGGGGTAGCCACTTTTTAAAGTGGTATTTACTTTTTATCCAGCATTTTAATGCTTAGCAATAGTAGCCACTAGTCTATTAAAATTAATATGAAAAGACTGTGTTACTCTTTCTTCTATCTCTTTCATGTATTACCCTTTGTTGTCAACCGAAATCTTTTTCTAAAAAGCCATCAAAGTTCCTCGTTCCAGTGGAGGGACCAATCAATTTCAAAAATCATGCATATCCATTTTTTTGGTTCTCTTCAATCTTCCCAAATTCATGGTTGTTATCATTCTATTTTTCATGGTAGTAATTTCCTTTGCTTCAGACTTTTTTTTTTAAATTTCAAAAAGTGTCCCTTTGAATTCTATTATAGGCGAACAAATTCATGATATATATAGACTAACGAATTCATGACTATTTGGCGCAAAATCAGGAGCTTTTCAACTGAGAAACGGCGATACTTTAATTTTCCTATTAGTTTGTAAAGATGGATTTTCGGATTCCCAAGTGCTAAAAACTTAGAGCAAATAGAAATTGATATAAAAAATATAAGGATAAAGTTAAGGACATGTAGTCATGAAGTCCTGAACTTAGAGTTACAAGTTTAAAAGTTAAGGACAGGCGGTCCTTAACTTACAGTTACAAGTACAAAAGTTAAGGACATGCAGTCCTTAACTTACAGTTACAAGTTCAAAAGTTATGGACAGCCAGTCCTTAACTTACAGTTACAAGTTCAAAAGTTAAGGACATGCAGTCCTTAACTTACAGTTACAAGTTCAAAAGTTAAGGACAATAGGTCCTTAACTTAGACTTACAAGTTCAAAAGTTAAGGACACTTGGTCTTGAAGTTTGAGTTCCAAGTTCAAAAGTTAAGGACAATAGGTCCTGAATTTAGACTTGCAAGTTCAAAAGTTAAGGACACTTTGTCCTGAACTTAGAACTACAAAAGTTAAGGACAGGCAGTCCTTAACTTACAGTTACACATTCAAAATTTAAGGACAATAGGTCCTTAACTTAGACTTACAAGTTCAAAAGTTAAGGACAATAGGTCCTTAACTTAGACTTACAAGTTCAAAAGTTAAGGACACTTGTTCCTCAACTTTGTCTTACAAGTACAAAAGTTAAGGACACTTGGTCCTGAAGTTTGAGTTCGAAGTTCAAAAATTAAGGACACTTGGTCTTGAACTAAGTTACAAGTTCAAAAGTTAAGGACATGTAGTCCTGAAGTCTTGAAGTTAAGTTCAAAAGTTAAGGACATGTAGTCCTGAAGTCTTGAAGTTAAGTTCAAAAGTTAAGGACATGTAGTCCTGGAGTCCTGAACTTAGAATTACAAGTTCAAAAGTTAAGGACATTTAGTCCTGAAGTCCTGAAGTTAAGTTCAAAAGTTAAGGACATGTAGCCCTGAAGTCCTGAACTTAGAGTTCCAAGTTCAAAAGTTAAGGACATGTAGTCCTGAAGTCCTGAAGTTAAGTTCCAAAGTTAAGAACATGAGCAGAAGGGTATTTTCGTCCGGACAGTTAAAGTTTATTAAAGCAGTGACTAAAGACTAAAGACATTTTAAACAGTGACTTAAAAGTAAATACATGTGTTATTAGTGGCTAACCGTGCACTTCTCCCTATAATGTGCTTACACAATATATTGGAACCTTTTCATTTATCTATAAATATAATTTACTTACCTATGTTGTACATGCTCTCTAAATATATGTAGTCGTATTAATGTCAGATACTCCAAAAATACACTATTTTTGGAGTACTCAACACGTATTCATTAGCATTTTAAAGAGTCCGAATAATATAGATATTTACATGGTATAATGAAAGAAACTAGATGGACAATTAACGGAAAATGATAAGTTTTTTAGCTTATATCGATTTGTCCAACATAATTCGATTTGGAGGACGAAGTTTATCATAAATAAACACCTATTTAGAGCTCGTTTGGACATACAAATTTTTTGTTTTTTTCCAAAAAATATATTTGGAAACAATGTTTGATTATCAGTATTTGACCAATTTTTCCAATTTTACTTGAAAATGCATGCCTGTTTGAATCTTCTGTGTAGTGAAGTAAAGCAGAATATGATAACAGTTAAACAATAGCATGTTTGATTATTTATTTCAAATAAGATAATTAAAATATGGCAGTTTTGATATTTTTTATAAGTTATGGGTTATAAATCATATTTCATGGTTTTACAAAAAATAGACATCCAAATATGTTGCAAAAATTATAACTAAATATAACTTAATCTTCAATTCAAATTTTAATGAAATTCCAAATTTAAAAATTTATTTTGAAATTCATGTCCAAACGCCTACTAAAAAAGTTTATCACAAATTTACTTATTTGTTCTGACATAGCTTTTGATAGTAGACTGCAAGAAGAAGTCCAATCCCATAACGCATGCAATTAAAATTGAAAGAAGCGAAGTACGAAACATATAAATTATAATAAAACATGAGATGTTTTGATTTGTGAATTTTCTCTAGTGTTTATGTATTATAAATTATAAAACTTGAGATTTATATTTATTTAGTGATCGCATGATACTACTTTGACAACTTTGGTTTTAAGAAATACCGATTTTGACTGTCCAAGAAACTATAATGGGAATTAACACGGCCAATAATGAAAATTCATAAATAGCAAATTGTAACATAATCACCTACTTTGTTTTGTTAATTAAAACTCGAATTGGTATAGTTGATCAAAAATTAAAAGAAAAGAAATGAAGAAGCACGAAAAGGAAAATCGACATGAGGAGTAATTGGCCACTAAAGTAATGTTTTCCTTTGTGTGTCTATAATTGCAA
Organism: Nicotiana undulata; assembly: GCA_005239495.1. Lineage (NCBI taxonomy): Eukaryota > Viridiplantae > Streptophyta > Magnoliopsida > Solanales > Solanaceae > Nicotiana > Nicotiana undulata. The sequence goes on from MDKH01197341.1 coordinate 4,419, forward strand.
ACCAAGCCAATGCACCCTTTCCATGGGTAAAAATTCAAAAATAGCCAGATTTATAGGTAGTCATTCAAAAATAACTACAGTTTCAAAAGTAATTGAAATTTAGTCATTTTTTATGTAAAGAAAATTTTGAACAAAAACACGGTCCGGAAAATACTCCAGTATATTATACTGGAACGCTCTGCGTGTTGGAATTCCAGCATAATATGCTGGAAGTTTATACACAGGTGCACCGATCTCCACTATATTATGCTGGAACTTTCCGTGTTGCAGCAAAATAATGACTTATTTTCAATGACTTTGCAAACGCTAGCTATTTTTGAATAACCAATCTGAATACTGGCTAGCTCTTGCTATTTTTACCTTTCCATGTCATCACTCTTATGCGCTTATGGCCAACTCAAAGCGACTCGGGCGATTTGCACAAATAGGACATTTCGATGTCACTATTGATTGTTTTTACTCTGCGTGTGTCATGGCCAGAAGTCCGACATTTGACCTTAAAGGGGGCCAAAAAATTAGGATCATCTATTTTTAAAGTCACTGGATGTAATTTTCTAAAGTAACTTTTACATGGTATAATATTGTCGACTTTAATTTAAAACTACACTCGCTATTTGAGTTTTCATAAAGGCCTTATATCATTAGAAATATGTAAGTTGTATGATCTCTAATCAATTTTAAAAATTATAACTTTATTTGCACGCCCAACAATAAAGAATAACTTGAATGAGAAATCACGTTTGATCTCTACGAAATGGAAACTAACAAAAATGTTAAGGAAATAGAAATATGGAACAACTAAATACAGTGCCCTAAAGAGTAATGACTAAAATAAATTGAATATATGTTTTGACCTGTTTATAATTAAGATGATAGTTTACCAAACAAATTTGATAATATTTTCTTTGATGTAGAAGTAACTTCTACGTAAATTCGCCTCATCTTATTGACCTTTGATTATATAAAGTGTTCATACTATATATAAATTAATGTGATAAACTAGTATAAATAAAGAGGACAATCAAGATATATAAGGTTTTCGTCATCCACGTTGATTTTATGATGTTAAAATAATAAAATGTTTTAAACTAAAAGATTTTGTAAATGTTAGATTCTCAATCAAAATCTATTTTTAGATGTACTCGGGTTACTGTTAATCAAGAAATTCAATATTCTCTCGATAAGAAAGGAAATAAAAATAGGAACGGGCAAAGTAATTGATTGAAAAGCACAAGTAAGCAAATATATTCCAATAATAGTCAGAATGTGCCCGTGCAAATGACATTTCTTTCCCTTATATAGAGGTCTTCAAGTACAACATCTTTTTCCCTTTTATGACGGAGTCATTATGAGCATTAATGACGTTAATGAAACGTTATAATTGGTAATCGTAATTGTTCGTGAAGATTCTGTAACGTTTGTAATCATCCACACTACAGTCATTAATTGGAGATCCATAAATCTGCCCTTTTTGCTTTCTTGGTTCATTCCACCGGTACCTCTTCAAATAACTTGAAGAGACTCGAGTAACCGTTTCTTTTCATCTTGTGAGTGATTTGTTCGTATCTGTTGCGACTCGTATCTCTTTTAGTGCTCCTCTCAAATTGTCGATTTTCTAGTGATTCACGTATCGTGCCATATCAGCCACATAATTAATTCCACGTATAATATTTATTCTTACCAATACATTCATAAGTTACAAGTAAAATACATAAAGAAAAGAAACAGAAAAACTCAATAAATCCTAGCTCCCAATGCTCTAGAAAAATATCAATGTTTGTAGTCAAACTACAAACATTATCCTTTTAATTTTCTAATATTATGTCCCCAGAACCCCACCACAAACTTGTTTTAATTTCCAGGCTTATCTTTAATTTCATCACTATATCTTGATGTGGTCCAAAAGGAGATTCGGGCGGAGGCGTACTTATATGTAATATTGATGGTTTATTTGATCCCGTAAATTTCGGCAAAAATCTGATATATATATTTATGTATATATTTAAAAATAGTTAATTAAAATCACTTGACAATTTAAACGTAACAACTTTTAGAAGGCATTAGTTGAGCAGAATATTATGCCTCCGTCGTGTTAAAATCTTAGATCTGCCTCTAAATTCGAGGATGTAACAACAAATTTAGTGACAGGGAAGTAGGGACATAAGCTAATAAATGAACTTTGCCAGCGTAAGATATTGAAATAAACTAAAAATTTGTCCCTCCATTATGTGTATCTTTTTGTTTTTCAGATATTCCAAAAGAAATTTAATGTATTTACATTAATATGATGTTATCTCTGTTTGTAGTTTGCTAGGCACATTTCATATGAACTTATACTGATATTATGCCACATACGTTGTCATATTTCTCAGTATACGTCATGAGTTAATATAATGTTCTATGTTGCCGACGGTCAAAGGTGGATTATTAAAGATAGTCTCCTAAATGTATTGCTTCAGTTCAATGATCTATATATGGTTGAAAATTTTCTTTAAAATAGTATTTTCATCTTATGTCCGAAAATGCGAATGCATGGTGCAGTTACACACTCCTATACGATAAAAAATCGCACAAATATTTACATCAACTCAATAAATACATTATATATACTTTCACAAATATGATTATTATTAAATTTAGGGCGATGCCAAGATTTTTACCAAGGAGGGTCAAATATAAAAACTTAGATACATCGAAAAGTGAAAGAAATGGATGAGATTTGTGAAAATTTTCTGTGTAATTTTATTCATAGCTTTCTTCCCTTTATATACAAATCTATTCTATAGATTCAAAGAATGTAATATTTCTATACATTTGTACAATTTTCTATGGCTATTGTGTAACTAACTAACAGAAAATTATTTTTTACAATGTGTGTGCATGTGCTTATTTACATGTGGAAGCTTCTAATATTCTTTCATCAGGTCCATTGAGTGAATGACTGGGATTTATACTTCTGCTTTCAATCCAACGTCTAGTATTGAGTCTTAGGAATATGGCATCAAAGGTTGTGATGCTGACACGTGTCTTTGACTCAAAATTGTCTCCATTAATTAGAAGTCTTCAGACAAACTTTGAAGAATCCGAAGAAAGCTTTACATCTTCTTCTTGTCACTTCTTCGTCTTCCTTACTCGCTTCTTCTTCCATTAAATTATCACGGGGGTTCTGTTTTTCAACATCCCCCCTCAAGGTGGAGGGGAGGGAATGGACCCCCAACTTGCACAAGATACTCCGATGAGAACCCCCAGATAAGGGTTTGGTAAATAGATCGGCGAGCTGATGTTCCGATGGAACAAATGAAAGGGATATCAAACCAGAGAGAAATTGTTGACGAACAAAGTGGCAATCCAGTTTCACATGTTTGGTCCTTTCATGAAAGACCGGGTTTCGAGCTATGTGAATAGCTTCTTGGCTATCAGAGTGAATAGGCACGGGCAAGGTAGGTTGGACTGTGAGATCTCCCAAAAGACGAACAAGCCAAGTGATTTCTGTCGTGACTCAACGCATCGATCGATACTCAGCTTTGGCAGATGACAAGGAAATGGAAGCCTGTTTCCTTGATTTCCAGGAAATAGGGGCACTGCCAAGAGTTATGAAGAAGCCACTTACTAAACGTCTAGAGTCGCGACAGGCTGCCCAATCCGCATCGCAAAAGGCCATTAGATCAAAAGAAGGGTGTGAAGATAGGAGAATCTCTTGCGAGGGATCTGTGCGTAGGTATCTTAGCACTCGATGGGCATCAGACATATGAGAAAGGCAAGGTCTTTGCATATACTGGCTCAAAGACAAGACAACAAAAGAGAGGTCATGTTTGGTGCTCGTCAAATAGTTGAGTTTACCAACTAGATGGTGATAAAGATCGAATCATCCAATGGTGGCCCCAAATCTGCCTGAAGTTTAGTGGAGGGATCAAGAGGGGAAGAAATCCGACCTTCTGAACAGTTGAACTCCTGCAGCAACTCTAAGGTAAACTTTCTTTGACCGATAATGAACCCTTGTTTTTCTCGAAGTATTTCCATGCCTAGGAAATAGTGAATATCTCCTAAGTGTTTCACTTTAAACTCTGAATTGAGAAAAATAGTAATATGTTTAATTTCCTTGGCATCATCCCCTGTGAGTAGAATATCATCAACGTATACTGCTAGGATATAAACGAGAGGTCCATTCTGTTTGTAGAAAAGAGAATAGTCATTGAGTGAACTAGAACAACCTTTAAAACTCAAAGCCCCTTGTAGACAATAAATTGCGTCAAGAAAATAAAATCAAGACCGAAAAATATTGCAACAATCGTAGTATTTGATTTCAAATATTTGAGCGTTACAATCTCTATGAATCCTCTGATTCTACTTTTCTAGTATAAATTCAAGGGCCTTTGAGCTTGATCTTGAATTTGAATTTGATTTATCCGTCGTTAATACTTTGATTGTTGCCACGAATTATATCACGAACAAGTAGCCTTGATCTTGAACGCCTTGTATTTGATTTGACTTCGTTCTTGATATTGAATACTTGAATTGTTCTTCGTTCTTGAGCTTGAACTTGATTTATTGAACTTGAACTTGATTGTTTGAAGCTTGAAACTTGTAGAGAAATTTGCAGCGTTTGATCCACGAGCTCTCTCTTGCTTCTTGTTATAACTTCTGGTCTCCTTTCTGAGTTATGAAGACCCCTATTTATAGTTATGGGAGGGAAGAGTTATGATAAGAACAAACTCTTTCCGACCAATCAAATTGAAGTGTGACAAGGCCGCATTTGATTGGCCAGAACATGTCACTTGCACATGTGGCGCGATTTCATTGGCATTTTAATTTGACTTGTCATGCCGTGTCATTTTGACATGTGGCATGATCCTATTGGATCTTCCGTTTGACTTGGCGTGCCACGTCATTTGACACGTGGCAATGGGCCTCTAAGAAGATGATATTTTGGGCCTAATAAAGTGGTATCATCATTTGTAGCCTGATAAAGTGGGCTAGCCCAGCCAATATTTATTGGACTTAAATAATTAATTCAATTATATTAGTCCATAATATTTATTTGGACTACATATATTTAAATATGATCCAAATAATTTTATTAAATTTATATTCAATAAAATTTGTATGCCTACACCCCTACAAGTTTGGCATACCATTGTATCGATGCCTGTTTTAATCCATAAAGAGACTTCTTTAGGAAACAAACCTGATTTGGTTTAGGTGGAAGAACACCAGCAGGAAATTTCATATAAACTTCTTCTTACAATTCCCCATGGAGGAATGCATTATTCACATCAAGTTGTTACACTCCCCACCCTTTCTTCATTGCCACAACCAAAAGACACCTTATGGTGGTCATTTTGACCACTGGTGAAAAGGTTTCAAAATAATCAATTCACTCTCTTTGAATATCCTCCCTTACCACCAATCTAGCTTTCAATCTATCCACAGTGCCGTATGAATTATTCTTGACCTTGTAAACCCATTTACAAGGTAAAGCTTTCTTCCCTGTAGGTAAATCTACCACATCCAAAGTGTGGTTTAATTCCAATGCTGCAATTTCAGCTTCCATAGCTGCTTTCCATCCTGGCTGTATGGAGGCTTGCGCATATCTACTAGGTTCAGTTAGGGTAGAGAGTGAGTGAACAAGGTGTTGGTTGTTAGCTGAAAGTGATCCAAATGAGAAAACATTAGGTGTAGCAGGCTGTGTAAAACAAGATCTAGTAAGATCAGACAGAATGATAGCATTGCACACATAATCCTTCAAATAACTAGGTTTTTGAGAAATTCTGTCAGATTTCCTAGTGAGTGGTGGAGGTGTAGGAATCAGATTTCTAGAAATGGGTTGAATAGGTGAGTGAGAGGGGTTGAAAGACTCATCTGGGAATGGTGCAGGTTCAGTTTCAGAATGAAGTGATGAGTGTGGAACTCTGAATGACACAGGGTTAGAATCAGGTGTAGAAAGTGTGCTTGAAATAGGTGAGTGTGGTGAGGAAACTGGTTGTAGGTCATGTGAAGGAGGTTGGTTATTAGGAAAAGGAGACGACGTGTTGGTTGTTGGTATGTATGGTTCAGGAGTATGGTTGATGGAGTCAGAACAGGGAGGAAAATAGGTGGTGGAATGAGGTGAATGAAAAGGAAAGAAGTCTTCATGAAATTTGATGTCCTTGGAAACAAATACTCTCTTTGTATCCTTGTCCATTACCTTGTACCCCTTTTGACCTTGTGCATATCCTAAGAAGATACAAGTCTTGGCTCTGGGTTTAAACTTTCGTCTGTTCTGAGACAGAGTAGACACACAACATAAACACCCAAAACTCCTTAGTAACTCATAGTTAGGTTCCTTTCCAAACAAAACTGCATATGGTGACTTCCCTTTCAATACTTTGGAAGGGAATCTATTTATCAAAAAATTTGCAGTTAAAACACATTCTCCCCAGTATTGGAGAGGAACATTAGACTGGAATAATAACCCTCTTGCAATTTTCAAGAGGTGGCTATGTTTCCTCTCAACTACCCAATTCTGTTGAGGTGTAGGTATACAAGATGTCTATGAACAATTCCCTGTTCCTGAAAGAAAATAGATTCTTGTGTTCCCTTTCCCAATTCCCAAGCATTATCTGATCTTACTCTTTTGACTTTCTTGTTGAACTGCTTCTTAACCATATAAAGAAAAGATTTCAGAACTGGAAAAGCATTGCTCTTGGTACTCAATAAAAAGGTCCAAGTGGCCCTACTAAAATCATCAACTATGGTCAAGAAATAATTATAAACATTGTATGTAGGGATCCTAAAAAGTCCCCAAGTATCTATATGAATGAGATCAAAAGGAGATGTTGTTCTGATTTGACTAATGGGAAAAGGAAGCCTAGTTTGCCTTGCCTTAGCATAGATTTCACACACATCATTAAAATTTGAAGGAAAATGAACAAAATTGAATTTCTTCATTACTGAAAAGGGCAGATTCCCCAACCTGACATGCCATTGAAATACATTTGAAACAACATTAGCAAAGGCTGGAAAAGAAAAATAAACTTTACTAGGTACTAGACTGGAATGACTTCCTTTTGGAATGAAATTACATTTTGATTAAATTGAATCCTAGACTCTACATCTCTAGGCTGGAGTAGATATAATCTATCTCTTACTTCACCAAAATCTTGTCCCCTCCTCATTAAAGGGACATGGAATAGACATTCACTAGAAGTAAGATTGACAATGCATTTGAATTGAGTGCATAACTTATGAACATACAATAAGTTATACTTAAAAGATGGAACATATAGGACTCTTTCTAGAATCATATCAGGCTGGATGAAAACCTGTCCTATGTGTGTGACAAAGAGCTGAACAGAATTAGGCAAACTTATATGTAAGGGCACAAAAAAAAGTGACAGTGTTGGAAAGGAGTTGGAGTCAAAACACATATGTTCTGAAGCACCTGAATCAATAATCCAGGTTTTAGTATTAAAAGCATCAAGACAAGTCCCTGAATATTTAAGAATAGTACCAGCAACAACATTGTCACTACTTTCTGAGTTTGCATTTGTTGTACTTCCAATCTGCACCTATTTGATTAGGTTTACCAGTTCAGAAACCTGCTCCTTACTGAAAAAACTGTGCTTGATTGCTTGAATTTGCTCCATTATTTTTGTATACGGTCAAAATCTATAAGGACGACCTTTGCCCCTATCTTTACAGCGGCCGATTCACGTAGGAGTCAAAATATGGTCCAGAGACCGACCTCAGGCAGTCCAATAAATCGACTCAGAAGAATACAGACCCACGGATCGAAACCAGGAAGGTTGATTCCTACGCCTGACATCGCTCAAGGTGACGTGTTCGCGTAATCTACGAGATGTGGCCCGAAGCCCGACCATAGACGTTCCCACAATCTGGTCTTGAGGAAGTACAAGTCGGGAATTGACGCCACGAGCCAATGCGAAGATCGGGGTAGGCAATTCTGTGATAAAGTACAGTGCCGTACTCAAGCATTCAATAGCAATATCAAATGAGAATCTTGGAAATAAATGTTGATGTACTATGTTTGAACCCTCACTACTATAAAAAGGGGATCCTTGTCATTTTGTAACAACACAATACATTGAATATAAGAACGCTCTCTGCTTATAGTATCAAATTCTCCTTGTTCCTCTTTATTAGCTCATTTATTTGCATTTATTGCTTTCTTTTACTTGTTCTTCATTTATTGCCTATCATTGATCATAAATTTCATATATCAAGGCTTGCAAGCGTGTTATACCTTCATCGACCATCCGACCCAGGCCTGAGCATCGATCCCAGGAACCCCCGAGGTCGACGTCGAGCCTCCGACTTGAGGCACTCTGGTTTGCTTTCCCTTAGCTTATGATTGTTTTTCTCACCGGTTCGTGCAAACACACCTAGCTATAATCACCCAATAACTTTTATTAAGATAAATCACGTATTTGTATAACCGCATAATCAAATATAATTGTAGTTATAATTTTCACGGTAAACAGTTTTGCGCCCACCGTGGGGATAAAAATAATAGTGATTGTTTTAATGCTGGTTCGTTAAAAAATGCAAGTTATATTTTTACCTTTTTTTTGTCCAAAGAATCTTCGATTTTAAGTCGGAATGTCCAACTCAGTGAGCGAGCACGAAAGTAGCAGTCTTGAGGGGTTCGATAGGAACGATTTGCGCATCCCGAATGCCGGTGTACCACCGCCGAGACTTAGCGTCATAGCGGAGCTGACTCCCGAGGGCACGGACTCGAGAAATGGTGGACGCGACAACATCATCCTTCGCACCAACAGGAACACGCGTCAAAATAACCCGCAAGAGGAGCGAGATGCCACCGTCCTGGAGAACGGGGATAACAACCTTCAAGCGATCCTCGAAATACTGCAGGTGCAACAAACAGTGATCAACCAACTACACAACCATCAGGGAACCTCGAGGGCACTAATGAAAGCCCCTCAAATCTGTCCACTATCGGAGAAGGCAGGGAGTAAGGGACCGACAACCGAGCTTATCGTCAAAATTCTTGGAGACCTCGCCAAAAAAGTGGAGTCGAGACTTCCAGAAATAAAGACAGAGCCACGGAATGGGAGGTATTGGCCTTACGACAAAAGTCGAAAGAGCATCGCAAGGTCCAGTGAATCTCGAGCCAACTTTAAAACAATTCGAAGCAGGGTGGCAGACGAAGCTAAGTCCAATAGAGGCGCCGGAGCTAGCGGGAATACTCTGTTCAGACCATAGCGTCTCGGGGTACGACGTTTCGAGCATCATATCGGTCATAAGTAGAATTAGAGATTCCAGGTGGGCCAAAACCAGTGTCGCCAGACCCCTCTCAAAGGAACCACAACCTAATATGTGAATTTCACGGTACTCACAGTCATCGAACCAGGGATTGCACACAACTCCAGAAAGAGGCAGCCCGGTTGGCTAACAAAGGGTACCTGCAAGGATTGACTCGCAGTCAAGTCAAGGATCTCCTACCGTAAAAAATAGTCGCCCGAAGGGACAGAACAAGAAAGCCTCATCACTCTGTACATATGATTGTCAGGGGAAACGACGCCCCACAGTAGCCCGTGGTTAAACGGACAAAAGTATCGGCCGTAGTGGCAGGACAAATTTGGAGTCGCACGACCGACGACGCCTCATATTGATGCGTTGGTAATTTCTTTCCTTTTGATTAACGTTTATATTAAATGCGTTCTTGTGGATCCAGGTAGTTCTGCCAATGTTATCAGGGAAGAAGTAGTGAAGCAACTCGGGATGTTGGATCGAGTCGTACCTACTTCGATAACTCTCAATGGATTTAACATGGCTGGCGAGACAACGAAAGAGGAGATCACACTCCCCGTAAAGACGTCTGGAACGATTCGAAACACCAAGTTCTATGTCATCGATGGGGACATGAGATACAACGCACTACTTGGAAGGTCGTGGATACAAAACATGAGGGCGATGCCGTAGACTTTCCATCAAATGATAAAGTTCCCAGCGGAGGACGGTGTGAAAACCATATACGGAGAGAAACATGCGGCCAGAGAAATGTTCGCTATTCACAACAATACGCCAACTACGGCACCCTCTATCCCAGATGAACCAGAGGGGGAGACGACCCCAGAAGGTGGCGGAGAAGATTTTATCACCCCTCGTAACTTCGTCGCCCCCGAAGAATCAGACGCGACCAAATCAACGGTCGAAGAGCTAGAACACGCGATCCTAGCTGGACAACCTCCAGATCGAAAGGTATACCTAGGAACGGAGTTAACCCCCGAAAGTAGGAAAAACTTTATTCAATTTATGGCCAATAATATCGATTGTTTCGCTTGGTCCCATTTTGACATGACAGGAATCCCCCTAGAAATAACCACTCATCGGTTAAGCGTCGACCCCAAATTCAAGCCAGTGAAGCAGAAGAGGAGGCCCCAATCCGAAATAAAGCATGCATTAATCAAGGACGAGGTAACGAAACTCCTTAAAATCAGCTATATCATGGAGGTAAAATACCTCGCTTGGCCGGCTAACGTGGTGATAGTGCCCAAGAAGGGAAACAAGTTAAGAATGTGTGTAGACTATAAGGACTTGAACAGGGCGTGCCCTAAAGATTCATTCCCACTACCTAACATCGATCGCTTGATCGACGCTACGACGGGCATGTGACACTTACCTTTCTCGACGCCTACTCGGGGTATAATCAGATTCAGATGAACCCCGAAGATAGGGAAAAGACTTCGTTCATCACAAAGTATGGGACGTACTACTACAACGTCATGCCCTTCGGGCTGAAGAACGCTGGGGAAACATATCAGTGGTTGGTTAATTAAATGTTCGAAATCCAAATAGGCAAGTCCATGGAAGTATATATTGATGATATGTTGGTCAAGTCTCTGCATGCGGAGGACCATCTAACCCACTTGTAGGAAAAGTTCGATATCCTCAGAAGCTACAACATGAAACTCAACCCCGAGAAGTGCACTTTCGGGTAGGATCGGGAAATTTCCTAGGCTTCATGGTATCAAACAGAGGAATTGAGATCAATCCCGACAAAATCAAAGCCATCGAAGAAATCACGATGGTCAATAGCGTGAAAGTCGTGCAGCGGCTCACCGGGCGAATAGCGGCCTTGGGACGGTTCATATCAAGGTCATCATATAAGAGCCATCAATTCTTCTCTCTGATCAGGAAGAAAAACAACTTCGAATGGACCCCCGAATGCCAAAATGCTTTGGAAGAATTGAAGCGGTATTTATCGAGCCCGCCTTTGTTGCACACTCCAAAGGAGGGCGAAACATTATAGCTTTACTTGGTCGTGTCGGAGGTAGCGGTAAGCGGCATGCTGGTCCGGGAGGAGCAAGGTACGTAATTCCCTATTTATTATGTGAGTCAGACTCTGGGCGATGCTGAAACCAAGTACCCTCTCCTGGAAAAGTTTGCCCTTGCGTTAATTAGAGCATCTCGAAAATTGAAACCTTATTTTCAATGTCATCGCATCTGCGTCCTGACAACGTACCCACTTCGGAACATATTGCACAAACCAGAGTTTTCGGGTCGATTAGCCAAGTGGGACATCGAACTCGGGGATTACGACATCGAGTATCAGCCTCGAATGACCATCAAGTCCCAGATTTTGGCAGATTTCGTGGCCGACTTTGCGCCCACTCTGGTGCCCGGAGTAAAGAAGGAATTGTTATTAAAAACGAGTACATCCTCCGGGGTGTGGACCCTATTCACTGACGGTGCTACCAACGTGAAGGGGTACGGTCTTGGCATAGTCCTAAAACCACCCACATGGTGGAATAATTAGGCAATCCATAAAAACTGCAAAACTCACTAGGCCGAATATGAGGATATAATTGCAGGTCTCGAATTAGCTAGGAGCCTTGGAGCCGAATGTGTCGAGGCCAAATGTGACTCTCTCCTGGTAGTTAACCAGGTAAACGGTAGCTTCGAGGTCCGGGAGGACAGGATGCAGAGATACCTCAACAAAACTCTGGTCACGCTGCATGGTTTAAAGGAATGGACCCTAAACCACATACCACGGGAGAAGCACAATGAAGCCAACGCCCTTGCAAACTTGGGGTTGTCTATCGAAGAAGATGATGTGCTTCCCAGAGCTGTGGTCTAGTTAACCAGGTCACTAATCGAAGATGGACATGCCGAGGTCAATTCCACCAGCCTGACTTGGGATTGGAGGAACAAGTACATAGACTACCTCAAGGATGGAAAACTGCCTGCGAACTCAATAGAGTCAAGGGCCTTACGGACCAAGGCAGCCAGGTTCTCGCTCGACGAAAATAACATCCTCTACAAGAGAACTTTCGACGGACCTTTGGCGGTGTGCCTAGGGCCAGGTGGCATAGAGTACGTGCTTCGGGAGATCCACGAGGTCTCCTGTGGGAACCACTCCGGAGTAGAATCCCTAGTTCAAAAGGTGATCAGAGTGGGCTATTACTGGGACAGTATGGAAAACGAAGCAGGGAGTTCGTCCGCAAGTGCGACAAATGTCAAAAGTTCGCGCCCATGATCCATCGACCCAACGAACAATTACATTCGGTCCTCTCCTTGGACGTTCATGAAATGAGGGATGGATATCGTTGGGCCATTGCCAACCGTGCCAGGTAAAGCAAGATTTATTTTGTTTATGACTAACTATTTCTCTAAGTGGGTGGAAGCGCATGCTTTCGAGAAGATAAGAGAGAAGGAAGTCATCAACTTCATATGGGACCACATCCTGTGCCGGTTCAGGATACCCTCGGAAATTACCTGCTATAACGGAAAGCAGTTCATAGGGGATAAAGTGACACAGTTCCTCGAGGATCACAAAATCAAAAGGATCTTGTTGACACCCTACCATCCGTGCGCCAATGTCCAGGACGAATCCACAAACAAAACTATCATTCAAAACCTGAAGAAGATGTTGGAGAGTGCAAAGGGAAGATGGAGAGAGATCTTGCCCGAAGTTCTGTGGGCATATTGAACCACTCCCAAAACAAGTATAAGGGAAACACCATTCTCTCTGGTGTATGGATCCGAAGCCCTAATACCAGTTGAGATAGGAGAACCAAGTGCCAGATTCCTATATTCCACGGAGGACTCAAACAATGAGGCGATGACCATAGCCCTCGAACTACTAGATGAGAAACGAGAAACTTCACTTGTACGAATGACCGCGCAAAAGCAAATGATCGAGAGATACTATAACAGGAGGACGAACCTCCGATACTTTGGAGTCGGGGACTTAGTCCTAAGGAAGGTTACTCTGAACACTCGAAACCCTAACGAGGGAAAGTTGGGCCCAGGCTGGGAAGGAACGTACCGTTTCCTATGGGTGGTCAGCAAAGGATCATACAAGCTCGGCACCTTGGACGGCGAACAACTCCCAAGCAATTGGAACATATCCATGCTCAAGTGATACTACTGCTAAGGTAATCCCGCAACTCTGCTTCTTTCCACTCACCTGAAAGTTAATCTTTTCCTTCGATCAGGTTTTCTCCCAAAAATAGGGTTTTACGAGCAAGGTTTTTAATGAGGCAATATTTATGCGTACGTCCAAAAGAGCTTATACGAGCATTCAAGACTCCTCTATGAATTCAGCTGCTGAAGGATACTATCCAGAGGGAAGGCGTCCCCACAAAACGAGTGGAAGTAAACCGAGGGAATCTTTGTTTGTTCTTTGCAAAAACATGATGTACCGGGTCAGACGGTCGAATGAACCATGCCCGCGTGAGGGGATCGAGTCTCCGAAGGAGAAAACGTGTATGCTTGTATCAAACAATTAAAGGGATGTTTTTTCACCAAATCATTTTATGCAAGTTCGAGAATATTTGAGACTGTAAGTCCTACGGGCATGATCAAAGCCCTAAGCGGTTCTATCTAAAATAACGAAGACACGGTCCCGGATTCAAAAGCCAAGTCTATATATTCGAACTGTAAGACCCCTAAAAATGCATACCCTCGAATATAGATGCTGAGGACGAGATACCTGGGACTAAGGGCTACGGCCAAATAAAACGACTACGGTCGATGGGCTTCGGCCCAATAACAGCAAGCAATTCGGGGACGCCCGACTATCGCCTTAAAATCAAATCCTTCGAAGTTATTTCGGAAAGAACCGGTTAAAATTATTCTACCTTAAGTGTACGCAAGAGTTTCGAACATTTTCATGTCGGCTCACATAAACGAGTTTCGAACATTTTCATGTCGGCTCGTATAAAAGAGTCTCGAACATTCTCATGTCGGCTCGTAAGGAATTTTTCTTTGTTCGTCATAATGATTCGTAATCGAGGTCCTTCTGGGCCGCCGAAAAGTCGGATGAATGCAAGAAAACTTCAAACAAATTCCTAAACAATGAAGGATATAACCAAACGGAAGTCGCCTTAGAGCTGGCGCAAGAAGGCCTATGGGCTAATCCTAAAATCTAAGGAATTGATTCCCTCGAAGTCGTAACCTGGCTTAAGGACTGAACCCAGGATGACTGAAAGTCGCGTAAGTGCCTTTAAGCCAGCGCAAAAAGGCCTGCGGGCCAACCCAAAACCTAAAGGGTCGACGAGTTCGAGTCAAAATTCAGCTCGGAGACTAAGGCCCGAAAATGGTTAATTGAAAATCGTCCTTAAGCCATCACAAAAGGCCTACAAGTTAACTCAAAAAATCTGAGGGACCGATAAACTCGAGTCCTGATATAGCTCGGGGACTGGGCCCAAAATGATTGACCGAGAGTTTCAAGCCATCCCACAGGCTAATCAGAGAACTCGGAGCGCAAATAAGCCCGTGCCGTGGCTCAGCTCGAAGAATGAATACTAGATAAAAAAGCATAAGCCTTCAGGCTAGCCTTGAAAGGCTCACAGACCGATTAAGAGAACTCATCAGTCTCAAAAAAGCGCCCAAGGGGCCAACACTCAAGAACATGAGAAACATGCAAGGGTCGATTTGCGGGACCGCCAAGCCGGGGCGAAGATCCGGAGGGTCTGCCCGGGGTACCAGACCTCGGGCCAATAGCCCTCGTGGGCAAAGCAATGAGCGTAAAGCGCGACCTATGCTCAGACCTAATGTCTGCCCCAGTATGAAGCAAAGCCCCCTATTCGAAATATTCAAGTCCTAAAAGCTGCCCACACTTTTAAAGCTCGGGTGGACGCCCGATCGTAAAGACCAGAAGCTGCCTCGGGCCCAAGCACGCTCCCGCACGAAAAGAAGTTACGGAGTCTCAAAATTGTACTTATTTTTTAGCGGGAGAAGTCAACAACTCGATCTATTATGACCAAAGTAGGCACCCTCCCAAGGGCCGCCCTCAGAAATCTCAAGGTACCCGGACTGAGAGAAAGTTTTCGTTCGAAGATTGCCAGTAATCCCATTCCCAGTCTCATTACAGAAAAGCCAAGATTCGATTCTCGTCAACTTTAAGCGATCCCAGCTCCAGTTGAGGATCCGAAGTCTTAATGAACATAGCGTTGGCTTTTTGGGCCACTTATACTCGCAATCTCACGCAAGCGGAAAACACAATAAAATTTGGAAGTAGGCCAAAGGAAAAACAATTGGGTCTCATATGTTAATAGAATATGTTTACAAGGTATGCAAGGGAATCTTTACACAAAGAAACGTAAAAAAAAAGGCCTAATCTACGGGCAGGAGCCTATCTTTCGGAGATATGCCCTCGAGGTCCCCTTCAAGGGGAACCTAGTCAGTATCTTCGGGCTTCACCTGGCGTCAATGGGCGGACAATATGTTTCTCCTCCTTAAGACTCCTTTCACCGTTGTTGGGAAGCCCCTTCCCAAAACATCGAACCGGTGTGGGGTACTGGAGTCAGTGGATATTGCCTCCTCGCCTCACATGAGGCAAGAGGAGCAAAGTACCACACCAGATTGAAGTTAAGAGAGATGAGCAGCAGTACAGGTACTTCGTACGAAGGTGAGCAACAATATATGTAATACATGCCTTCCGATACGGAAAACACTCGAGGCCTACCTCTCGTTTCCTCGGGACGACAGCAGCAATGACAACAACAACAACAACAACAACAACCCAGCATATCCCCAGTTAGCAAATGAGGAGTTGAGAATAAAGGTCATGGCCCCACTCGGAGGGTCACTATCGGAAAATTGTATAGTCGTAGGTTTGCACCATGAATAACGGAAATGCAGAGGCGAATGAGAAAGCATAAAAAAAGGAGGGTGGAGTTTGAAGTCAGGAAATCCCCTATTTATAGGGAGTCGGCGACCTCACCAGAATGAGCAATCAATGTTTGGGGGAAATTTAACCGACGTGGCCATTATTCCTCCTTTTTTTTGGAAAACAAAAACGGCGGAATAATTAATGCCCTAAGAAGACGATTAGACAGGACGCTTCAAGTCACCTGATAGGCTCGCATCGCAAAAATGACTTTATCGAAGAAGGCCCGAGGAAGGTCCATTTCAAGATCGTTTCTTATCATTATTATAAGAAACACGGGGAATATCTGTATACAGTCAAAATCTATAAGACGACCTTTGCGCCTATCTTTGCAGCGGTCGATTCACGTAAGAGTCGAAATATGGTCTAGGTATTGACCTCGGGCAGTCCAATAAATTGACATAGAAGGATACGGACCCACAGATCGAAACCAAAAAGGCTGATTCCTACGCCTGGCATCGCTCAAGGTGATGTGTTCGCGTAATCTACGAGATGTGGACCGAAGCCCGACCTTAAGCATTCCCACAATCCGGTCTCGAGGCAGTACAAGTCGAGGATCGATGCCAAGAGCCAGCGCGAAGATCGGGGCAGGCAGTTCTGTGATAATGTACAGTCCCGTACTCAAGCATTCAATAGCAATATCAAATGAGAATCTTGGCAATAAATGCTGGTGTATTATGTTTGAACCCTAAACACTATAAAAAGGGGATCCTTGTTATTTTGTAACAACATAACACATTGAATATAAGAACGCTCTCTGCTTTTAGTATCAAACTCTCCATGTTCCTCTTTATTAGCTCATTTATTTGCATTTATTGCTTTCTTTTACTTGTTCTTCATTTATTGCCTATCATTGATCATAAATCGCATATCTCAAGGATTTCAAGCATGTTATACCTTCATCTACCATCTGACCCAGGCCCGAGACTTGGTCCCAAGAACCCCCGAGGTCGACGTCGAGCCTCCGACTTGAGGAACTCTGGTTTGCTTTCCCTTAGCTTCTGATCGTTTTTCTCACTGTTTCGTGCAAACACACCTAGATATAATCAGTCAATAACTGGTATTAAGATAAATCTTTTATTTTTAGAACCACATAATCAAATATAATTGTAGTTACCATTTTCACGGTAAACAATTTTTATCACATTTTCCATCTCCTTGCTGATCTGCTACTGCACCATTTGCCTTTATTGTTCCTTGAATATTTCCTCATTTGGTAAACTGGAATTATTCAGGGAATCCTATAAGTTTATAGCAATCATCTCTCACATGTCCTGTCTTTGAACAATGGCTGCAAGTAACATTAGGGTTGAACATAGATTTTCTTGGCTTGGGCTTATACTATGTGTTTCCTCCCTTTTGTTGAGAATTCCACACCTTTTGTACTTGGTTGTTTCTCTATGAAAACTTGTTCTGTGTTCCTACCATGAAAGAAGCCCCTTCCATAGGATATTGTGGGCTCATGTAGATCTCCCTTTGACTCTCATCTTGTAGCAACAATGAGTAAGTTTGATCCATCCCAGGAATAGGACTAAACATCAGAATATTTTCCCTTGCTTGTGAATAAGCATCATTTAGTCCCATTAGAAACTGGATGACCATTTGGTCTTCCATGAATTTAGCCATCTTCCTTTTTTCATCACAATTACATGCACAAGTGCATCCTAAATGTGAGTTAAGGGAGTCCAGTTCATCCCACAGTCTTTTAAGAGTGGTGAAGTAACCTAAGATGTTGTTATTTCCTTGGACTATTTTAGAAATTTCCTTCTGTAAATGGTATAATTTTGCTCCACTTGATTTTTCAAATCTGTGTTCCAGGCTGCTCCAAAGGTCTTTTGTTGTTCTTGAGTTAATAACACTGTCACCTATCTCTTTTGTCAAAGAGTTGAGGAGCCAAGAGGTGACCATGTTATTGCACCTACTCCATAATGGATAATCCTTGTCATCCATTATTGGTTCAGCTCAAGATCCATTGATGAAGCCAAGCTTATTCTTGGCTGAAATGAGGACAAATCTTTTTCATCCTGGGAATCCTCTCCCATCAAATGGAGAACTCACCAAGGCCATTCCTGGTGTATCAGAAGAGTGTAGGTGAAAAGGGTGATTGGAATCATTGCTCACTCTACTGCTTGTTGTTCCAGAAATAGCAACACCAGTCGCAGCTTCTGTCCCAGACATAATTCAAGAAGAATAGAGAAAGATTGTGAAAATTGACAGAAAATTTGAATGGATCGAGCTAAATCTGCTCTGATACCATGAAAGAAATGGATGAGATTTGTGAAAATTTTCTGTGTAAATTTAATCACAACTTTCTTCCCTTTATATACAAATCTATTATGTAGATACAAAGAATGTAAATAAAATATTCCTATACACTTGTACTATTTTTGATTGGCTATTGTGTAACTAACTAATAGAAAATTATTCTTTACAATGTGTGTGCATGTGCTTATTTATGTGTGAAAGCTTCTAATTTCTTTCATTAGATCCATTGAATGAATGACTGGGATTTATACTTCTACTTTCAATCCGACGTCTAGTATTGAGTCTTTGGAATATGGCATCAAAGGTTGTGATGCTGACACGTGTCTTTGGCTAAAAATTGTCTCTATTAATTAGAAGTCTTCGGACAAACTTTGGAGAATCCGAAGAAAGCTTTACATCTTCTTCTTGTCACCTCTTCTTCTCACTTCTTCGTCTTCCTTACTTGCTTCTTCTTCCATTAAATTATCATGGGGGTTCTGTTCTTCAACAAAAAGTCAATGGGAGTCAACGTATAATAAATATACATAAAATAAAAATAAAAATTATCTAGTAATATAGAGTAATTTTTCGGCAAAATGGTGTCGATTGACACCCCTTGATTGAATGTGGCTTCGCCTGATTAAATCATAGGTAATTAACATACATCCCCACACCTTAATTTATCACTAACATGATAAATTATATAATTTGGTGTAAACATTCTGTAAATAAACACTTATAACACGATCAAATATTTTTGAAAACGCTTCTCGAATAATTTATACTCTATATAATTTTTTTGTTAAAAAACAATTTTTATCCTCTAGAACATTAATCTTGCAAGACTTTAAAAAAAGAAGAAGGATGGATGTATATATAAAGACACGAGGTCTGATTTTAATTAGAATTTCTAAAAACTTTAGAGGACAATAAATTGGCAGACAAGATAAAATAGGGACCAAGTATAGTGTATACTTCCGCCGGTCCAAAATAAGTGTTTTTTTGGCTGTTTTACACAGATTAAGAAATTTACCTTTTAACATAATTAGCAACGAATTGACCATATTAATCTTTACTATCCCACATAAATACTCCTAATACATACTCTAACACTATTTACTCCAAAGACAATGTAGGAAAAAAAAATTAATTCATTCTCGAAATCTGAAAAATTACTTAAGACCGCTGAGAGTAATATTGACCGTATTATGATCTCAATACGGTCTTCTCTTTCATTTCAAAACTACTGTAATTAAAACATATATATGCGGAAAAGTAATAGCCATTTCTTTTGTTTTGTTTTTTTTATGATAGAGCAAAAGGATTAGTCTTTATGACTTTTTTAAACGGTTATTGTCTAAAGTTAAAGGCAGAAAAGTCAGAGTTTCTTATCTTTTTGCTTACACAATTATTGGAAAACAAATATAGAGAACACCAAAGGAATATAAGAAAGTAGGTTGGCATAATTAACCTGCGTTGTTTAATCGAACACTCATCATAAGAAAATGACATTTTCAATAATAAAAAAATCTCATTTACTTATTAATCGTCTTTATTTGATTGTTCACTGTTAGGTGCAATTCTATTTCATGAAAATCTTACCATTGATCTATTTTCTTTTCGTTCTTCCAATTGTTATTCACGCGCAACAGAGATTAGACTTGAGAAATTTAATAATATTATTTCATCCGTCTCAATTTATGTGATATTTTCGCCTTAAAATTCAATTTGATTACGCTTCAAAACTTATAAATTGGATTAGATAAAGTCATTATTTTAAAAATAAAATTTTGATATTCAAAAATTACTTTAAAAAGACTATAAATTATAAGTCTTCTCATGTTAAGGGAAGAAGAGCTTCCGACAATGCCGTAATTATAAATGAGGTGCTAGATCGCCTCAAAAGAACTAAAGGTAAAAAAAATGATGATTAAATTAGACAGAGAAAGTTGTCAATAAGATCGAATGGTCTTTTATTAGATTCTCTCTCTTTTCTCTTAACTTCCCTCTTGATATTATTTAGATCACAATGTCCTGTATTTCTACCATCTCCACGACTATTCTAATCAATGGCTCAAAAATTGAATTCTTCGAGCCCTCAAGGGGTATTAAGCAAGGAGACCCCCTATCTCGTATATCTCCATCATATGTATGAAAATGCTTTTTAGACTGATTGACCATGAAGCGAATTGTTGTAGATGGACACCTATAAAGATAGCTCCCAAAAGTCCGGAGCTATCCCACATGTTCTTTGCAGATGACCTTATCCTCCTAGCTGAAGCTAACCAAAAAAGCCACAACTTGATTATAGACACAATCAACAAATTCTGTATGGCCTCAAGTCAAACTATCAATTTTGGGAAATCAAAAATTGTGTTCTCTAAAAACACCCCTAAAGACTATATAGTTCATATTAGCAACTGCTTCGCATGAGACATTCAAATAACTTCGGGAAATACCTAGGGTTCCCTATGCCCAATCCTACCAAAAAAGACTTTCAATTCATTTATACCGTATGAACACTAGCTAAAAGGTTGGAAAACTTAGTTTCTAAATATGGCTGGTAGATCAACCCCCGCAATCTCCAACCACATTATACAGATTTACGACCTTCCTAAAGCAACCCTTAATAAAATAGATTCTATCCAAAGGAACTTTCTGTAGCACGGAAGAAAAAAAAATATCACCTTGCTAGATGGAGCATAGTCACAATGCTAAAGAAACAAGGAGGATTGGGCATTCCTAACACCCACGGGAAAAACTCCTCCTTCAATGTGGCCTTAGCTTGGAGATATAAAAAAGAGAAAGATGCCTTATGGGTCAAAACCCTGTCTAGAAAATATGACAATAGGAAAAGCAAAAACCTAGGCTCCCACGCTTGGAAAGTTATTAGGAAGGATTCTATAATTTGAAACGCAAACAGTAAATGGCTAGTAGGTAATGGGATGTCCATCAGTGTTTGGCAGGATATGTGGATAACTCAGCTAGGAGCCCTGAGGGACTATATTCAAGGTCCCTTACCTGCTAGGGAACTAAACTTAAAACTCGCCAGCATTATCAAAAATGGGACATTCGCGACCTTAGAGACTTATCCTTTGAATTTTCTCAAGAAATTGTCTTCAAGATCAATAGCACATACATAAAACAATCCATGCCCTTAGCTAATTCTTTTGCCTGGGACTCAAAAGAGCATACTTGTTTCTCCATTAAAGCCGCTTATAAGGCAATCTTACATAGCATAAGTGACAATAACAAGGACTACTCCTGCCTCTGGAAAATTAGTTACATAAACAAATTAAAATACTTCCTATGAACAGTCATATGAAATAGGTTACCCAGCAAACAAATGCTCGCCAAAAGAGGAATATGCTATGACGACATTTGTAGCATATGCAACAAGGAGACAGAAAATACTGAATATATCTTCTTCCGCTGCAACAACGCAAGATTCATCTGGGCACAAACAAGAATTGACCACCTCTTTCCTCTAAACTTTTTGGATAAAGACTCCTGATTTAATTGGCTTAAAAAAACTTGCATCAAAGAAAGCTTTCAATAGCCACCTTTCTTGGGCAGACTTTCTCCCCTTCCTACTTTGGTATATCTGGAACTTTAGGAATGGGATACTCTTCCAGGAAAACAATCCACACGTCCATAGACCAACCCATTAGCAAAACTATTAAATACATATACATGGCAAAAAACTTAGGTATAAAACTTCCCAAGAAAAAGATTTTTGTAAAATGGGAACCCCCTGCCACAAACTTCTTTAAGCTTAATATTGATGGTTCCTGTGAAAGGAATCTAGGGGTAGGAGGAGTAGGAGGGGTATTCAGGGACAGTTGGGGCCAGCGGACCTTAGGTTTTAACATGAGAATTGAACATGCCGCTAACATATACATGAAAATCCTGGCCCTGCTCCATGGCGTCAAATTAGCTCTCAAGGAAAACCTCCTTCCAATAGTAATCGAGACAGACTGTTTGAAAACTAATAAACCTCCTTAAATCTAACAATTGTCTCTATCAAAATTTGTTTGACAATTGCAGGTACCTATTGCAGAAGGCGAATGATCTACTTTTGAAGCATATCTTTAGAGAGGCTAATAGAGTAGCAGACCTATTAGCTAAAAATGGATGTAACTTGGACACTTTTTATTTTTTGCATACTTATATATCCCCTCCTGCTTTTGTTTCACATGTACTAGAAAGAGAGAGTCTAGGCACTATATTACCTAGACTGACCCCTCGTTGTAATAGCTCTTAGTGTGTTGTTGTCTTAATAAAATCGTTCATTACCAAAAAAAATAAAAAAAAATGAATTAATACATTAAATAAAATGGCATAAATTGAAAAGGAGAGTATAATTATAAGGAGATATTATAAGTTCTCTTTTTCAAATCAAATAATAGAAAAACACAAAAGACCTAATTCTTATGAATAAACACACAGAAAAAAAATCATTCATTTTTCGAGGCCCTCACTTAGCAATTTTTCTTGGGACAAGAGAAATCATCAACACTATAATATCAAATCACTTCTTTCCTTCCATTGTGTTCATCTTTTTTACTGTGGCGATATGATTCATAATTTTATTACAAGGTGATAATCTCCTCCTAATTATAATTAATGTCATATAGGAAAAATTACCCTAACAATTTTGATGTCATAAAATAGAAATTAAGTATTTTTCTTTCTCTTTGTTTGTACATACATAGTTAGCAAATAGTGAAATTGAATTGTGGGAAAAAAAGGTTCTGGTTTCAGTCATGTAGGAGGGAAAGTGTGAAAACACTAAGATAAAATAAATCTTCTACTTGGAGGTTCAAAAAAAATATTTTGTAGCTAGTGAAAATTGAACTCATAACTTTATAAACCCCCTTGGCCACTAAGTTACACTTCTAGATTATGTTAAGAGAGTTCAAAACTTAATATATAGAGATAAAAAATAAATTTCGGCCCCCTAAGTCGGCCCCTGCTACTTGCGAATGGTTCTTGTACGCATAAAATGTAAGTAACGGATTACCTTAAAGTACTTACCATTTTTATCAAGGAAAAAAAAACATGAACCTTAATTGTTTCACGTTTAACCCGTTACTTTAATTACTCCATTTTAACTTAACTATCAAGGTTCAACGTAGTTCATATTAAACCACAAAAAAAAGGTTAAATTAAATGCATTATTCAACTAAAAGTCTCTCTCGTATGTACCCAAGTTGGCTAAAGGGACTGTTTCGCGTTTTGTCCATTAAAATTTTCCATATAAACTACTCCTATTAATTAGTATAAGTTAATAAAGTAAACTATGAAAATCATATAATATGAAATATAAAAATATCTTACGTACGCAAATATTTTTTTTAACCATATTATTCACAACTTTAACCAAGATTCCTTCAAACCATAAAAACAACTCTTTCTTCCTCCTTCATCAATTATCTCCTCTCTCTCTCTCACGTCTTTCTCTCTCTAACGTCTTTCTCTCTCTATGGGGAAGAAAATAAAAACACTAAGAGATCTCATAGGCGCCATTAAAGACAAAGCTTCACAATCCAAAGCTGCTTTCATCTCTAAACCAAGTAATCTCTCTCTCCACCTCGCCGTCCTACGCGCCACCAGTCACACACCATCAACACCGCCGGACGACCACCATGTCTCCGCCTTCTTATCCCTCGGTGACAGCTCACGCGCCACCGCTTCTTCTCTTATCGTCATCATCATTGACCGTCTCCACCGCACCGGAGATTCCACCGTCGCCCTAAAATGCCTCCTTATCATCCACCATATAATTAAACGTGGACCCTTTATTTTACAAGACCAGCTCTCCGTTTTTCCGGCCACCGGCGGACATAATTACTTAAAACTCTCCGCTTTCCGCGACGGCGCCACCTCTGCCACGTGGGCAATCTCTGCATGGATCAGATTTTACGCAAGATATATCGAAACCCTACTTTTTACCTCAAGAATCTTAGGTTATTTTCTTTCTTCTTTTTCATGCAGTTCTGAAAAAGATAAACAAGAAGAAAAAATCTCAACTCTTTTGAACTCAGATTTAATCAGGGACGTTGATTCTTTGGTTCAGTTGATTGAAGAAACATGCAAAGTACCTGATTCCCTCCTTTTAGAAGGTAACAAATTACTGTACGAGGTAATTGGATTATTGGGTAATGATTATTTATCGACAGTTAATGAACTTCTATTAAGACTCAGTGAGTTTAAGGAAAGACTGAGTTGTCTGAGTTTCGGTGAATCGGTCGAGTTGGGTTGTATTTTGAAGAGATTAGAAGAATGTAAAGAGAGATTATGTGTTATTTTTACAGTGAAAAAGCCTTCAACTGAATTATTATGGAGTTTGGTCAATGATTTAAGTGAGAAAATTGAGAATTTGAAGGTTGGAAAAGAGGGTCCAAAGTTGCTAGCGTTTGGAAAATCAAGTGAGTCAGCTCGGTTTGATAACCGAGTTATGAAATTTGGTGACTCGGTCCGGTTTTCTTCAGGAAGGTATGAGATGAATAATCTTTCTCTTATGATTGTACAAGGAAAGAAACTGGGAAAATTTCAATAAATTGGAGAATTTTTTTGGTGGGGAACAAAGAAAATTCAAAGCAAACTATATATTTTGGAGTCCCTTTTTATTTTGCTCTTTTTGGTTCAGAGTGAATTTTTGTTAATATTGTAGAGTTTAATTTGTGGCAGTAATAGCATATTTTGTATAACAATATATCAGAACTGCTAGGATTCCCACCAACATTTTTGTACATACATATAATACTTGTATCCCAATTTTTGGAATTTGACTGTATTAATTTTATTTATATTTATTAGTTAAGAAATTTTCTTCAAATATGATATAAATATCCTCAGGAATATTTGTTAGTTCTTTGCATTATTAGGTCAAAGATGTGTACATGTTAAGTTGTATTCATTTTTTGAGTCGAACTATCTTTATATTATGAAAAAAGTATAAATTTGTCTGTGTTTATGTGCATGAAGAAATGAGGAATAAATGGACCGTTGTATTGCCACTTTATAGATAGAATGTTGAGGTTTTGTCAGAACATTATACTATTATTTTCTGGGAAATGTTTCTTCTATTGGAACAACATATATATATGGTCCTTTTTACCGTTGAACAACTTTGTCTCGCACTACTAGTTTAGACTTTCTTCTTCTTTTTTAACCCTAATGTTCCAATATGTTGTGTTAGTTTTAACCCTAAGAACATTATATCCGGGCTAGTTTGTTGACATCTTGATTAATTTTTCCTTGACGTTGTTGTTATTTTCTTTCTGACATCTTTTGTTGTTACATGTCTTTTTTTTTGTTTCTTTTCTGATATTATTCTCTCTCCTGTTGAGCCGAGAGTCTGTTGGAAACAGTCTCCTCTATCCTTTTCGGGGTAGGGGTAAGGTCTTGGTACACTCTACTCTCCCCAGACCCCACTAGTGAGATTTTACCCTCCCGCCGGTTCACAATAAGTGATCAGTTTGCTTTTAGCACGCTCATTAAGAAAATATGAAATTCTATACAAAAATACCTATTATGACTAAACTACCCCTAATTAAACATTTAATGTGAGGAGTAAGAAAACTTTTTAGGGATATGTACATAGGAGTTATTTTGTAAAAACAAATTGAATTCTTTCTTGATTACATAACTGGACACTTATTTTGAACCTAAATGAAAAAGGAAACTGATCACTTATTATGAATCGGAGGGAGTATATCTTATCAGCATAAATACGAGCAGTGATAGAAACAGAATTTTCACCGAGATAATTCAAAATAGAAAAAAAAAATTAAACACTCGAAGAAACTAATTAATGTGGTATTTACTCCCTACATTTTCTTTACTTTATGTGGGAGATAAAGGAACTTCAATATTTAATTAATGTTTCTTATAAAGTAACTAGATCTGATGGCTGCAGACTACATTAATTGTGTTTTGCCAATAACTTTCTTATTTATGTTTTTTTTCTCTTTATAAGCACAGGCGGTTAAGGATCATTGAATTTAATCTTTCTTGCTCTTATCTCCCCATTCACGTAATCAGGGTCACAGGGTGTATTATGTTCTGATATCTTAAAAATGAAAACTATAATAATGTTTTATACCTAATTAAGGCATATATATTACTAGTTTTAGTGTACACAAATTTGAATCAACAAAATCTAAAGCAAAAAAGTTAATTGTGATTTATGGCGAAAAGATGGATTGCTAACTGAACACTATACGGTAATCAGGAAGAAGAAAAACACTATCTATTTTAAGTGGCATAAAATGATAAATTAAATAGCAATTGAAATAAATAATAATAAAATAAATGCAACAGTTTCAGCTTTGGAAGGTTAGCCACCCTCGAGCCGAACGTGCTTTGATCGATATCAAGACAGAAGAATAAGAACTTAAAGAGAATAATAATGTATTGCTTTGGAATGCGTGATACAATGTATTTAATGAATTATCAGACTCTCTTTTATATAGTAGATGAAACCTACTTTAGGTACAATTCTATAAAAGCTAAAAATCTCTTAATTTGCTGATTGTCGGTCCCATGCATCGAGATTCCCGCTGTAATATCCGATCGGTCACAGATATTTCGGTCTTTTGCTATGCTAACAATGTTTCTTCGAGCTCGTTCGGGTGCGACTCTGGGATCACGAACTCAATGTTCTTGACGACAGGCGTTCTGACCCTGGGTTCTAGTTCGGTGGAAATTAGGGTCGATCTTCAATCCTTGGTTATCATACGTTCCAAGCCTAGCCTATTATATCGTAGACGAGCTCGATTTTGACCGTATATAAGTGGAATACGAGAAGGTTTGACCGAGTCAAACCAAAATGGGAGTATGAAATTATGGAAGAGGAAGTTTCATTTCTCACGATCGCAACATTTGTTATAATAAAATTTAAAAAGTAAGCAGAATATTAGACATTTGGACGTGTGATTAGATTTAAAAACCTAGTGGGTGTGGTGGTCCATGGGTATATTGAATACTAGTTGTCCCCTGTATTTGTTTCACTTAAAATAATTATTAATAAGATATCATATGTACTAATTTTTTTGGATAATTACATGAATATATATTTTTGCCAAATATATAATGTACTTGATTCCCGGTACAACTACAATTAGTATAGTTAATAGTTACACCAACTCTTGTTTAATGTTGCATTTGTCTTCTAATATGACAAAGGAAAACAATTTTTTTTCCAGTTTTGTTCGAGGTTGAATGTCGTTTTCTGTGGTGTACGACATCATAAATCAAAAGGAAGGTTCTCTGTTTCTCCAGATTATAGTGTAAAATGTTTCTTCTAATTTTCTTTTGTTTCAAATTCCAATTATACCAAGAATTTAATAGCCTGTTTGGCCAAGCTTTTTTTGAGTTAAAAGTATTTTTTTTTTGGCCAAAAGCACTTTTGGCAAAAAATTGAGGTGTTTGGCCAAGCTTTTTTTGAGTTAAAAGTATTTTTTTTTTGGCCAAAAGCACTTTTGGCAAAAAATTGAGGTGTTTGGCCAAGCTTTTGGAAGGAAAAAAAAGTGATTTTGGGGAGAAGCAGAAAAAAGTAGCTTCTCTCCGAAAGCATTTTTTTGAGAAGCACTTTTGACAAAAATACACTTAGAAGTAGTTTTCAAAAGTTTGGCCAAACACTAATTACTGTTTGAAAGTACTTTTCAAATTAATTAGCCAAACACAAATTGCTTCTCACCAAAAACACTTTTTGTAAGAAGTACTTTTGAGAAAAGCACTTCTCAAAATAAGTTGATTTTAGAAGTTTGGCCAAACGGGCTATAAGACGGGTTAGCTGGGAATTTAATTAATCAAAATATTCATGTCAATTTTTTGGGTGAAATACATGGATGGTTAATTTTGGGACCCTTATTTTTTAAGGCATAGTCAAAGTTATAATTAATTTCAGACATATGTGACTGAATTTGAGAAACTTCGCGTATGAAATTATAAATTTTATCTCAAGTTTGACATGAATATCTGAAGCTACATACGTACCTACTACCTAGACTAAACCAATAATAAAGCACAACAAAGATTATGCACGGAGAAATTTATCATCTTGAATATTTTTGACCAAACTTGAAATGGTTGAACCGCCAAAAAAATTTCAGAAGACAAATCCTTTGGCACACCAAGGATAATTACTTGTTTAGGATTATAAATTTGGACTAGTTACCTAGGTTTGTGAAGTTGACAAAATAAACTAAAATTGTAACTTCTAGCAATTAGGATTATAAAATTGGAACAAGTTTATTAGATCTAGATTTGTGAAGTTGCCAAACAGTGCAACGTGTTTTTTTGTTGTTGAGAAAAGTTCATTTATAGCCGTTAGGGTCAAACTTTTATCACCTGATAGCCACAAAATAACCCATACAAGTCATAGCCTAAAAACAATAACAAAGGCTAGCAACTGAAAATTTTGAAACCATACGCTCAATGCAAACCAAAAGGAATTCACTCCTAATCGATTTTGTATCCTAAATTCACGCTGCCTTCAGTATGAAATCTTCAACCTCCAAGCAGTATAAAAGTCGCCAATTATTCACATTGTCAAAACAATTTTAGGGTTTCTGAAGAGTAAACCCAGAGCAGACCTCCAAAAAATTCACGCTGAAATTCAAATTTTTTGCACTATTGCGGCCTACAATCAGCTTAATAGAGTTGAGATTTTCTTAAATTTGAAATTGATACAAAATCGACAAAATCAATTAATGTCTATGGAGATTGTGAATGTTGGAACTATTGTTCTAATTTTGATTCCGATTTTACTTCAATACAGTGGTGAGTGGGTAAGTGAGAGTAAATTTGTTAATTTCCTTGTTAATGGCGTGCTGAGTAATTCAGACTGTAGCTATGAGTATTTTGTTGATGATATATACAAGAAATTGAGTAGAGATTCAATTACAAGTGCGATGGAAATAAAATACACAGTGAAGGATGGCTATATAGCAATTCGAATATACAATGATATGAGTGTGCGCTTGTATATGGAGATGAAAAAGGAAAATCTGGATATCACGGGATATCTATTATGCATAACGTTGAAAACTGTGTGTTCAAGTGTTGAATGCTCATATTCAAGTTCATACTTGGTTGGTAACTTACTCGGAACAACTTCCACTGGTTTACATTGTCAGAACGCAGAAGAAGTACATGGAACTGATATTGTTGAGATAATGGATAACCATGGAAAAGAAGACAAAATTGAGATAATGAAGAGAAATTGTATAATAGACAATCCACAACATGAAAAAATTGCAGAAGGTAAGTTGTATTGGGACAAAGATACACTCATTAGTGTAATAAAGCACTACACAATATGAGAAAAATGTTAATTTATAGTGGATAAATCATCTACAACAAGGTATGATTTCTACAAATGATAATGCATTTCTATGTAATTTTGGTATATTGCTGGTATAAAAAATATATAATTACTGTATAATGAGATTGCATATGTATACTGCTTGTTTATTTAAGACGCACGTGTAAACATCTGAAGAAGTGCACTATCATAACACTATATTTTAAATAGGTATTGTCTTACATGCGTGGATAAAACTTGCAAATGGAGTTTTAGATCTTCAAGTCTATACAAATGAAATGTCTTCAAGGTTAGACGGTTCAATGATGTTTATACTTGCCCAGACGAGTAGACTGTTTTCACAACGTCATGCTACTTCGTCAGCCATTGCAAAAATGATTTGCAACAAATATGCCAATCCAGATACAATATACACTCCGACAGACATCATGAGTGACATGAAAAAACAAATATGAGATTAATATGAGTTACGTAAATCTTATAGAACAAAAATAAAAGGCGCTTGAACAGTTAAGAGGGATACCACGCGAATCTTATAGTAAACTGTCAGGTCACTTGTATATGATAAATATGACAAATCCTGATTCTGTCACAATGTCACATAAATCAGAGGATGGGTGCTCCATGTATATTTTTGTTGCACTAAATGTATCAGCTGCCCGCCTAGAAGAGCAACTCGCTTTGTAGTGGTTGAAAGGACATTCCTTAAATCATCACACAGGGGGACAATGTTAACAACTAGTGTACAAGATGTCGCAGGTAAATATGTCGCAGTCTCGTATGATAATTATATATAGTATAGGTAGTTGTTACCCGTGTATAGAAAAATAACATGTGGATGCTTTCTTATTTGCTTAACCAGGTAAAATTATTCCACTAGCATATGATGTTGTCGATTATGAAAATGATACTTCTTGGGAATGGTTTTTTGAAATGTTTAGACGGGCTTTTGGGGAAAGGGAAAGGATGTGCATCGTATCCGAGCGTCATGCAAGCATATTGAGGGGTGCTTCGATTGTGTATCCAGAGGTTTCTCACTATGTATGCATCTTCCATCTTTGGAATAACATAAAGAAGCAGTTCAAGAAGAACCATGACCGGCTGACGGAAGTATTTTTTGTAATGGAGAGAGCATACAAAATTGAAGATTTTAATCTCCTTATGCAAGATATGGACAACATTGATAAGAGGGTAAGGGGTTACCTGTTCCAAGTTGGTTATGAAAAGTGGTCCATAGTGCATTCCACTGTTAGAGATCAATGCCCCACGGTGATGACTTCAAATATTGCTGAGTCACTCAATGCAAGAAACAAAGAGGCAAGAGAGCTACCATTCATAAGTTTGCTAGATTACATGATGAAATTGGTTATGGAATGGAATAATACAAATAGAATGACTACAATGAGTACATTTACTGGCCTAGGAAAAAACTATAACGAAGTACTGAAGGAAAATAGCAGTTTGTCGCAGAAGATGACAGTAAATATTCTTTTATCATGTCTTACTTCATACGCCTGAATAACATACTTTGACAAAAATGCATTAATAATTGTCATAGCCCTATTTTACTAATGTTATCTATTTTGAATTTAGGTGAGTCATTCAACTGTAACGATCCGACCGGTTATTTTGAGATTAATAGCCCCCATCCCCTACTTACTGCTTCCCCCTTATCTTTTCTACTTATGTGACTTGACGGGAGGTTTTGGTTGTGGTTTCAGAGTGTTTGGGACACTTAGTCCCTAAAATGGAAGTTTAAGTTCTAGGATTTTGACCGTAGTTGGAACGGTGCGAAGACGACTCCGAAATGGAGTTTCGCCGATTCCGTTAGCTTCGTTGGGTGATTCTGGACTTAGAAGCGTGTTCAGATTGTGTTTTGGACATATGTAGCTGAATTAGGCTTGAAATGATGAAAGTTGAATTTTTAGGAAGTTTGATCGGTAGTGGACTTTTTGATATCGGGGTTGAATTCCGATTCCGAAAGTTTAAGTAGGTCCATAATGTTGGATATGACTTCCGTGCAAAATTTGAGGTCAATCAAACGTGGTTTGATAGGTTTTGGCATCGGTTGTAGAAGTTTGAATTTTCAAAGTTTATTAAGTTTGAATTGGAGGGAGATTCATGTTTTTAGCGTTGTTCTATGTGATTTGATGGCTTGACTAAGTTCATATGATATTTTAGGACTTGTTAGTATGTTTGGTTGAAGTCCCCGAGGCCACCGGTCTGTTTCAGATGCTTAAAGGATTGAATTGGACTTATGCAAACTGCTAAAATTTTCTGGTTTATGGTGTTTCGCACCTGCAGTAGGGAGACCGCAGGTGCGGACTCGCACGTGCGGAAGGAGGAGCGCAGATGTGAATTTGGGCAGCCCAAGTTGGGTTCGCAAGTGCGGATATATTTGCGCAGAAGCATCCTCGCTTCTGCGGCGGACTGTGCGCAGGAGCGGTGAGAGTCACAGGAGAGGATCCGCAGGTGCAACTCTTCTCTCGTAGATGCGGACCTAGGGTACTTAAGTTGAGTCCACACTTGGTATTGAATTTCCACAGGTGCGGCATCGCAGATGCGATTATAGGCCCGCATATGCGAAATCGTTGGGCAGAAAAAGGGCCAAGTTTGAGGGTTTTACCCCATTTTCAATTTTGGGACTTGGAGAGCTCGGATTAGGGCGATAATTCAAGGATTTTTCATAGAAAACTTTGGGGTAATGATTCTTAACTCGTTTATGGTTGTATTCAATTAATCTATAGTTCATTTAAGGAATTTGGGTGAGAAATTTGGGGGAAAAGGTTGGAAGTTCTTCAACTAAGTTTTTGAGTTTTTATTGGGATTTTGATATCGAATTTGGATAATTTTGGTACGAGTAAACTTGTGAGTGAATGTGTGTTCATATTTTATGACTTTTACCCGATTCCGAGATGTGGAATCGGGGAGGCTTTTAGGCGATTTTCGATTTTCTTAAACTCTTGATTTCATTAATTAGCTTAATATATTATAGTTGTATTTATGATATGTAATTGTATTTGGCTAAAATTGGGCCATTCAGAGTCAGATAATCGAGGAAAAAATATTCTTATGGATTGATTTGAGCTTGGTTCGAGGTAAGTGTCTTGCCTAACCTTGTGTGGGGGGAAATACCCTTAGGATTTGGTATTGTTGTGATATGTGAGCGTTGTGTACGCGAGGTGACGAGTGCGTACACGAGCTATTTGTTGTAAAACCCAATGTTTACTGACTAATAACCTGTTTTCATTCTTAATTGAGTTATACCAACCTGTGTAGTTATCCTTTTTAGTCTAATATCATATATCTACGTGCTTTAACTGCTTATTTGAACTATGTGCGGCATGCCTAGATGTTTTTCTGCTTTTCCTTGTTCTTTATCAGTCTTAACTGTAGAATTCTTGTTGTCAACTGTTGTATTTATCGGTTTGAGCTGTATATTTATTTTTAAGACTACGAGGCGGTTCCTCAGGAGTTCTCCTTGCACATTTACTTTTGAGACTACGAGGGCGTTCCTCGGGATTTCTTCCTGCATATACTTTTGAGACTACGAGGCGGTACTTCGGGAGTTCTTCATGTATATTTACTTTTGAGACTACGAGGTAGTACCTCGGGAGTTCTCCCTGCATATTTATTTTGGGACTATGAGACAGTATCTCGGGAGATCACCTGTGGTTTATCCCTGTGTGTTGTACTGTTATTTCTTTGTGTTTTCCTTTTGTTAAATTAAAGTATGTTATTATACTATTATATTCTCCTACTAATTTATTCTATACCAGTGGGCCTGACCTGACCTCGTCACTACTCGACCGAGGTAAGGATTGGAAGTTACTAGGTACCGTTGTGGTGTACTCATGCTACTCTTCTTCAAATGTTTTGTGTGCAGATCCAGGTGCTCATTTTATTTTCAGCCACGTCATTAGTGAGCATGGACAATTGGAGACTTCAAGGTATATCTGTCGCGTCCGCAAACCTCGGAGTCCCCCTCTATTCTTACCTATATCAAACACTTTCTGTATTCCTTTTTATTAGACTGTGGTGTATAGGGATGCTATTTTCTTTATGTAACTTGTGACTTACGATGTTCCGGATTTTGAGAAGGATGTGAAATTGTAGTGTATTGGTTAATGTACATGCCGAGCGGTGTTGTTATCAGTCATTCAGTTACCTATTGTTGTTAGTTGTCAAGTTTTACTTTCACTTTGTTATTTTTTCGCAATTTGTTAGGCTTACCTTGTGGTAGAGACAAGTTGCCGTCACGACGCTTTACGGAGAGGATTTTGGGTCGTGACAAGTTATAATAAAAGCTCTAGGTTCATAGGTGTCGTGAGTCACTAGTCGGTTTATTAGGAAAAATTACACTTCTTTGATTCCTTGTCGTGCGAAATTTGTTGACATCAAAAATTCTGAACTTATGTATTCTATTCTTTCTCACAGTTGGTGAGGACCCGTACAGGTTTCGCGGCCGCAATCCAAATTGTGCGGCCTCACTTCAGCAACATCTGCACTACCATGCTTTAGTAAATTGACCATAACCTTTTGCACAAATTTTTAAATGACGATTTCTTTTATTTTCTAGAAACTAGATACAAAGATCTACAACTTTAGTTTTGGATCATCTCCAAATTCCTTATAGATTAAAGGATATAAGCTTCTGAAGTCGGACCATCGAACTTGCAGAATCTCCGATCTGCGGCCGCGAGAAGAATTGTGCGGTCCGTACTTTTCCTTTGCGGTCAACACTTTTCCTCCCAGGTCCGCACTTGAAACTTTTCCTCATCACTCCAAAATGTGCCCCAACACTTCTAAAGGTACCAGAACAACATCATAGTGCCGAAATGCCTAGACTATCTCAAAACTCACTCCGGAACGCACCCGAGGCCCCAAGGACCTCAACCCACATACCAAAAAGTCCTAAAACATAACGTGGACCTGCTCAAGGACTCAAACCACATCAACAATGTCGAAACTATGAATGGCACCACAAATCGAACTCATGAATTTTCAAATCTTCCAACCTCCAAAACTTATGCCGAAATATATCAAATCAACTTGTAATGACGCCAAATATTTGCAGACAAGTTTCAAATGACATAACGGTGCTAATCCAACTCTTGGGATCGCTTTTCGACCTCGATATAACTAAAGTCAACTCTTGGTCAAACTGCTCAACCTACCAAAACTTCAACTTTTCCAATTTTCGCTGAAATGCTTCAAATTAATCTACGGACCTCCAAATCCAAATTCGGATGCACGCCTAAGTCCAAAGGCAAACCACCATATTGGTACATCTCTCTCCTGCTATGAACTTTATCTTTCATTGACTCCAACATAGCATTGAAAAGCACTTTTCTCCAACGGAAAGTCTCAAATCACCAGATTCAACCAACAAAAAATCATTCTTTGTTATGAAATCATCAGTCGTAATAGAAAATAGGAAATTGTGAATGAAATACAATATTGTAATCTTTAATGCGCCCCATCAGATTTTCACATTTTTTTAAGAAACAGTCAGTTAACAATTTCTTAGACACTTTTGACATGCTTGGAAAGTACAATTCCATCAACCGACTCGACTGTACAGATTCATAATCGTTATTGGGATCACCATTACACTTTAAACTGTGATAATATAAAACTATGCAAGTCCACAGTGCAACTTGGTGTTATTCACTTTAATCCATAACTCATCATCTTTAGGTGACACCACTTTCCTAAGCAATAAATGGATAAGTTTGTTATTGTCACGACCCCAAATCCACTAGTCGTGATGGCACCTAACCCAACCCACTAGGTACGACAACTAATAACTATCCAATTTCAATAACATTAACAAGACAATTGACCAAAACGAATTAACAGAATCTTATACATTTCCTAACGACTGGTAGTACAAATCATGAACTTCTAAGAATAGAGTTTACAAAGATGGTATGAATTAAATACATCAACAGTTCGAAAAGTACATAAACAGGGTTTTATGAATCTAGGCTACCATGAATAAGAGGCAGCTACAACCGGAACGCAGGTACATCTTCAAATCCAGCTCCCATCGAACACAACAACATCAATAACCAACATCTGCACGCAAGGTGAAGAAGTGTAGTACGAGTACAACCGACCTCATGTACTGAGTGAGTAACAAACCTAACCTTAGGTTGAAAGTAGTGACGAGCTAGAATAGGGTTTTATGAATCTAGGCTACCATGAATAAGAGGCAGCTACAACCGGAACGCAGGTACATCTTCAAATCCAGCTCCCATCGAACACATCAACATCAATAACCAACATCTGCACGCAAGGTGAAGAAGTGTAGTACGAGTACAACCGACCTCATGTACTGAGTGAGTAACAAACCTAACCTTAGGTTGAAAATAGTGACGAGCTAGAACAGAGGTCGGGTCCAACACCAATAACCAACAACGGTTCATAACAACGCTAGGCGAGTAATAAACGAAGTAACTTGGAATTTAAAATGCTCAGCTTATTCATAATTCCCGAAAATAGTTTCGTTCAAATATATTAGTGAAAACAAAATCCTTTACCGAAATCATCGAAAAATATGATATAGTTTGAAAACTGTAGTTTTCTTCCAAAAATCCTTTCCACATTTAATAAGACGTTTCATTTTCTTTCTCGACAGCAAGTGTGAAATAACCCCATATGCCCACATATCAATATGTGTGAAAAAGTCATGAATGACGTGATACCGTACAACATGAGGAAAATACATCATGTATGTCATGTTTGCATGTCAATGCCATGTATCTCAGAGATGAACTCATGTACTCACACTTTCAGAGCACTCAATCTTACTGCCACATACTTTCCACTCATCATGCTCAATCCCTCAGTAGTGTATATGGATAATCTGGCCCGGGAAAGATCCATCTCGGAATATATATATATATACACATCAACTGACCAACAGTCACTCAGTACTGAGTAGGGGAAAATCCAACCCATGGGGAAGATCCATCCCCATGTATATAAATGTTTCGGACAAGATCCATGTCCAGGGAAGATCCATCCCTCAATATAATCATCCGCACTCACTGGGCGTTGTACAGACTCTGGAGGGGGATCCTACAACCCAAGTGCAATCATAAAATCAGTATAACCGCTGCGACGTGCAACCCGACCCCATAATTTTCACTCATAATCAGGCTCTCGGCCTCACTTAGTCATCAATCTCTCCAATATCACTCACGGGCTCACAATGTCATGAAACTAGCTCGATAACAATGATATGATGTATCAATAAATAAAAACTGAGACTGAGATATGATATGAATGCATGAATATGATTGACTACAAAATATTAATAAAATCAGTGAAATGGCAGCAAGAAACGGCCACTATGGGTCCCAATAGTATCGGCATAAAGCCTAAACATGATATCTAACATGATTAGCAGCTCAATTACTTTATCGCATGGTGATAACAAGGATATTAACAAAATAGGACCACAATACAGTGTCATGGAAACAACAGAGTACAAATTCACATGGTGCACGCCCGTCACCTAGCATGTGCGTCACCTCAATACCAATCACATAACACGTATTTCAGGGTTTTATACCCTCAACACTATGTTTACAAAAGTTACTTACCTCGAACGAGCCAATTCCAATACCGAGCAAGTCAAGCGATATTCCAAAATGCCATCCAGTGTATTCCGACCTCCGAACGGCTCGAAACTAACCAAAAACAACTCAAATACATCAAACAATGCTAAAAGAACCAATCTTAATCGAAAAAGGTCGAATCTTTAATCAAAAGCCCAAAATCGCCCAAAAGGCCCAACCCCAGCTCGCACCTCGAAACCCGCCAAAATTTACGAAATCCGACAATACACTCAATTATGAGTCCAACCATACTAGTTTCACTCGAATCCGATTCGAAATCGATGTTCAAAACTCAAAAATTCACATTATGAAACTTTAGGCCAAAACCTCCCAATTTCTTTGAAATTCATCAACCAAAAGCTAGAATCGAAGATAAATTCATGAAATATAATCAAAACAGAGTATAGAACACTTAGCTCAATTCATATGGCTAAATTTGCTTCAAGAATCGTCTCAATACAAGCTCCACAGCTCCAAAAATGTAAAAATGGCTGAAACCCGCAAAACACAGTACATATAATTTTGCCCATACATCCCTCTTTCGCGAACGCGAAAAATCCATCGCGTTCGTGATGAACAAAAATATTCTGCCACCAAAACACTCTATGTGTTCGCGGTACACCCCACACGAACGCAATGACCACAGATGCTACAGCATCACGAACGCGGCTTACCTTTCATGATCGCATTAAAGAATCCTCCAACTCCCAGCTACCAAACCTCAACACTACGCGAACGCATATCCCTACACACGGACGCAAAGAACACCACATCAACCCACCGCGAATGAGAAGAACATACCATTGCACTAACCATAATACTCATCGTGAACGCGTTGCTCTATCCACGATTGTGAAGCACAACTGAAACACTAGAAAACTAGCAATAATAACATGGTCCAAAATAGTCTGAAACCTGTCTGAAACTTACCCGAGCCCCTCGGGACCCTATCAAAACATAACAACAAGTCCCATAACATAACACGGACCTACTCGAGGCCTCAAAACACACATAACGACAACAAAACGACGAATCACACCTCAAATCGAAATCTATGAACTTTAAACTTTTCAACTTCAATAACTCGTGCCGAAACATAGCAAATCAACCCAGAATGAACCCAAATTTCGCACACAAGTCCCAAAGGAAATAACGAAGCTATTCCAATTCCCGTAACCAAAATTCGAATCCGATATAAAAAAATCAACTCTCGGTCAAGCTTTTGAACCTTTCAAACCTTCAAAGTTTCAGTTTTCGCCAATTTGTGCCGAAACCTTCTAGAAACATCCAAATGCAAATCCAAGCATATGTTCGAGTCCAAAATCGCCATCCGGACCTATTCGGAGCCATCAAAACTCTATTCCGGGGTCAAATTCACAAGAAGTCAAACTTGATCAACTCTTCTAACTTAAAGCTTTAATAATAAAATTCATCATTCAAATCGATTCTGAACAACCTGTAAATTAAAACCGACAATTCATATAAGTCATAATACATCATACAAAGTTACTCATGCCCACAAATCACCAAGCGAGGTGCAAATGCTCAAAACGACCGATCGGATCATTACAGTTATGTATAAAAACTTGGGCAAGTCCACAAAATAACCAAAACATGTTCTTCTAAACATCTCAATCTTCTGATCATCCAAAGTATCATTTAAATGCTTCACTATACTGCAGTTTGTATGAACACTGATACGAGTACTATAATGATCACCCAAAGGAATATAGTAATCCCAAAGCTGAAGACAATACAAATATATAAATATATATAAGCTTCATAACAACCACAAATATGCACTTTAAACATTACATATACACTATGTGGATAGATGATACACATAAACTGCACATTACTTATTGACTTGATACAAATTATACACAATTTAAAAAATGATACATTTTATATACAAATCTAGAACATAACTACTATATTGGATAAATATTCTATATACTAAAATAAAATAAGCGCCCACAAGTCAAAGTTATATCATTAGAAAATACCTTCAAATCAGATGAGCTAGATCATTTTTTATCAGCGTAAACTTTTCTCTTTTTTGATGGAACATCATCATCACCTCTTTTAGCCTTCCTTTTAGAACCTTTACCCTTCACAACATCCTTTCCCATCATTTTAATATTTCTTTTTGAACTTGTGTCTTTTTCAATAACTACACGATGAGCAGTTTGTGACCTCGTTAATCTATCATTGGGAGTCCCCCTATGTGAACGAGTCTTTCTATCAACAGGGGTATTTGCATTCCTTCAATAGGGGTACTTTGCATTCCTTCAACAGATTTAGGGGTTGCATGCCCCAAATCGCACCCAAATTCTGGTATATCTTCAAAATCATCATCATCATTCCTACTGAAACTAGGGTTATATTTTACTAATTTACCAACTAATTTCATAGAATTTGAAGATGCCCTAAACTTTCTATTATTCTTCAAAGTCTTCTTTTCGTCCATTATAGACTCGACTATTAACAAAAATGCGAAAATCTACTGAAATTTTGACTTACATTGAGAGCAAGAGTCAAAATGGAGAATCTGTGTTTGAGAGAACCAAGTACAATAGGAAAAAAACGTGAGTGAGATAAAAGCGTGGGTGAGTGGATTTGGGTATTAGATGTAATATGTTTGGGCCGGAGGGACATGATTATTGTATATAGGGCATTTTTCACTTTTAGCCCGCGCATAAACTATTTACATTTGATTGCTGAAAACCATTTTAGGAAGAGCACAAAAAACCCATTTAGGCTGCTATTTACGAATTAACTAGTACTTATTTTATCTTGAAAATTTAAAGAATCATAATTTCAGGACAATTCAAGATATTTGTACCCCGAAAAATTAAACTGAAAAATTGAAATTCAAGACATATTAGTCAAATGCTAAATAGCCAGCCCTTTAGAATGGCTACCTGATGTCATTCCTACTCGTATTTTTGGGCTGACGTACAACATGCCTCCATGCTCTCTTCTTCTTCTTCTTCTTTTTTGTTTTCTTCTTTTAATTTGTTTCGCCATGTTCTCATAATTTTATTTTCTTCCTCTATATAAAGTTGAATGCTTTAATTACTCATTAATTACTAATTTGTTTAAAAGTAACGCATAATACTTATCGTTATTGTCTATATATCTAGCTTGAATCGAAGATGGTTTGTGCAATCCCATGCTATCCGATACCTGGAGGCGAACCTATATATTGAGCAGAGGAGTCATCGGAATTCGTTAATCTCGACAAATTTGAATTGCATGTTGTATGTGCAACCCCTTGATATCCAATACCTAGAGGCGAACCTATGTATTGAGCAGAGGAGTTATCAGAACTCATTAATCTCGATAATTTTTTTGAATATATATGTGTATATATTTGTGTGGAATCCTTAAGATTGTATTCGCCTCTACCGATACCCCGTCACTTTCAAACCTTGTATTCTCCTCTGCCAATACCTACATCTGTTCTTGATTTCATTTATGTCTTTCTTTCATTGATTACAAGTAATTTAAAGGGGAAATCTTGATACGTAGACATAATATTTGAGCATGTGAATAAACAGTCAAAAGAACTCAAATTCTAGTCATACCAGCTGTTGAGAATTTTTATGTAACATGTAACGATTCATTTTCAAGATAAAAAAAAATACATATCACCATTCATCAATCAATTACTTCCTTTAAAATTTATACATATTTGGCTTAACTTCTGTGTAGCAAGAAAATTACAACTGCTTAGCCTGCAAAATCAGTGCACAAAACTTGGAGAGAAATATCTTCTCTTTGTATCTTTTTCGTCATCATTATTCAATAATACTTGGCGAAATTCCTGGCTATTTATTTCTATGAGGTTAAGTGACCAACGTCTTCCCATTTCTTTACATGCGTAGAGGCCTTCTCTGCCTGCATATTTAAAAAAAAAAAAAACAGTAAATATACCTCGAGTTTAACTTCTAAAAACAGTAGGAAAAAAAAAGGTAAAAGTAATTATCAACACGAAAAATAAATAAATTTCCTGCTACAACAAATTAAAATATACAGATATTCCCTCGGTTCACTTTTACATGTCCACTATCAACTTTTCACACCCCTTAAAAAATAGTAATAAATGAAGTTCATAATTGACCATGATACCCATATTAATGGATGCATATTTTTAATGGATTTGAGAAACTGATTTGAAATGAGCAATTAATACTGTGGGTATAACAAGAAAAAAAAAATTGTCTTTCTCTTGATATGTTGAAAGTAACAAGTAAAATTGATTTTTTTTTTTGAATACTGAACAAGTAGAAATGAACGGAAAGAGTAGTATTTAAAAGAATTCCGGTACCTCTTTATTCCAATCACATCTTATTGTGATTATAGCCAAAATCAAAGTCTGAATAGCAGTTCCACCAAAGATCATTCCAGCCCAGATGCCCTATAGAAACATTTTCATTAGCATAAGTTTACTTTTCTACATACAAAAAATGAATTATAACCTGATCATTTCTTCACTTTTATTTACCACTCTCTATTTACTGACTTTTTTTTTAAAAAGATCTTGGTAACAAATTTTGAAAAAAAAACTCGGAACAACGGTAAAGTTATCTTCGTGTGACCTATAAGTGATGGGTTCAAGCCGCGAAAGCAACCTAATGCTTGTATTAGGGAAGGCTATTCTACATCACACCCTTGAGGGCGCCCCCGAACGCTGCATCAACGCGAGATAACTTGTGCACCGTACTACTTTTTTTTTTATCTTGGTAGCATATTTACTTTCCAATTTACCAATTTACATAAAACCCATTCCCATAAAGAATTTGTTAAAAATGAGGAACATACCATGACACCATAGTGGAAACCCCATCCCATTATGAAGCCAAGAGGGACTCCAAGTAAATAATAGCAGCCCAAATTAATATATGCAACATATGCTTGCCATCCAGATCCAACAGCAACCCCTATATATAAATACCAAAATATAATTAAAAAAATTAAAAGAAATAAAGAAAACAAACTTAGAAGCTATTAACTCTTTGCTTAAATAATACATGTCATGCAAAATTAATACATGCAAGCAGAGATTATTCCATGATATAGAGTCAGTAAATACAGAATGAGTACGATCTTTTTTTTTAATATGTTTATATAGTTCGAGCTGAAAGAAATGAGTTGTGAATTTACCCGAGAGAATGGGCTGAACGCTGTTGAGGAGAACAGTGAAGGCTAAGAGGATAGAGAGTTTATGAACAGCTTCAAGGACAGGTTGGCTAGTGGAGAAAATAAGAGCAAGTTCATTGTGGAAAAATATGATCAAAATCCAGAAAAATAAACCAATCACTATTGATTGTGTAACTGCTACTGCTGTTGCAAACTTGGCTCCTTTTCCATTTCCAGCTCCCAACTCATTTGCTACCCTTACTCTGCACGAGCATATATAAATATGTCATTCTTTTTAATATAGATTATAAAAAGAGCGTCATATAAAACGGAATAAAGGAAGTATGCGATAGTCATTCGCTTTTTTATCTAAGAAAGAGTAAGAGGACCGTTCCCTCAATTGTGGCATCGCCTTCATCATCCCTCGGCCAGGTTGATGAGCTTTTGGACAATTCGATACGAGCGAACTCCGAAAGCATCAGACGTTCTTGAATTATTATGGATCAAATAGTGCTAACCACACTTAGAAATATATTAATTACCTAAGTCTTGGGGAGAGTTGTTAAAAATTGCAAACTATGAGTTTCAAAACTATGCACGGGGTCGTTTGGTACGGGGTATACGAATGTATAGTGTTGGTATAATATTTAATACTATCTTAATATTTTGTTTGGTTAGCAAACCTGGTATAAGTTATCTCGGGATTAAAATTAGTATCGGGATAACTTATACCTTATAGAGGATGGGGTAACTAATACCGGGATAACTTATACCTTCTTCTTAGAATTTATGCCATTGTCATTTTTAATACAACATACCAAACATTGGATAAAAAAACAATACCAGGATAACTAAACTCGGTATAAGGCGTATTCAAACCGAACGACCCCTAATAGTGCTAATATGCTAGTAGTCTGTATTTTTAAAACAATTCTGGAAACAGTAATAACGAAAAAACACAGAAATGCAAAAGAAACAGAAATGAATCTGAGTCCACTGAATTCACAGTGTTTCCTTAAGGAAACATAAATTACCGTTTAAAAAACAGCCTATTTGGATTAAATATTATTAATATTTAGCAAATAAATTTGGTCCAAAAACCAAAGCTCGAGACGAGCGACGACAACGCGAGGTCTGCCTTCTTCTTAACTCTTTAATAGCTAAAAGAAGTGTCAATATATAAATACTCAACAAATGACCTTTCCTCCTCCAATATAGGACAATTTTCCTTTGCAAATGAGGAAAATTTAGAATTTTTATATTCCCCTCCATTTGTCATTCACTCTCTTTTTGAACCGAAAACCCAACAATATAATCTTTATATATATATTACTCAAAATCATTCCTAATTATAGTACTATATCATTTAGAAAGGTGTAGTTGGACAAGATTTTTTTGCAACTTCAAAATCTTGTGGACCTTGACTTGACATATAACATGTGATTCTTTCATGTCTCTATTATCCATTTCTGAAACTCTTACATTCAGGATAGCAAACTTCTGATAAAGTATATTGGATTCGTGTAAATTATAGACTAATTACATTACGTGTATTACCTAACTGGTCGACAATTATTGGCCCTATGGTTTTGTCTATTTGGAGTGAAATGAATATTTTTACACTTTTAGTCCTTTTTTCCAACCACTTTTTGTCTTTTTAGTCTACTTTTTTTTGAGTACTTTCAATATTATAGTTTAGGATCTTGATGGATTTTAGCCCCATACAAAATCTCCCAAGATTCATGTTACATATTAACATACTTGGGCGTACGCCCGGAATCGAATTTCGAGGTTCCCGGCTGGAGAAATGAACTTTTGATGAAAATTGTTAAGTTGAAATTTGTTTGAATTAAAGAAATTGATTAATATTTGAAATCGTTGGTATCGGATTTGTATTTTGGTT
The DNA here is from genome assembly GCA_005239495.1 of Nicotiana undulata. Taxonomy (NCBI): domain Eukaryota; kingdom Viridiplantae; phylum Streptophyta; class Magnoliopsida; order Solanales; family Solanaceae; genus Nicotiana; species Nicotiana undulata. The sequence continues at coordinate 48,812 of MDKH01197341.1, forward strand.
CCGGAGCCATCGTAGTTTATTTGACGTGATTCGGACTTCCGGTTGAAAAGATAGTAAATTTAAAATGTTCTTGAGAAATTCATGAATTTTGATGCTAAATCCGTAGTTTTAGGTGTTATTTTAACGGTTTGATCGCACGAAAAAATCCATAGAATATTTTTAGACTTGTGTGCATATTCTTTCAAGTTTGGTTTCACCGTTGCTACTATCACTAATTAGGCTATATTGGACAAAATAATTCATGTGATAAAAGAAGAAAACAAAAAACAGCTAGTTGTCTAATTCAGTCATTTTCATAATTCACTGTCAAGTGTAAGATGGAAACTATACCATTCACTTATTTTCATAATTTTTAATATGAAAAGATTAAATTAATTATGTGAATGAAAATAAAAATAGACATACCCAGTTCCAGCAAAGAATCCAAGAGGAATCATTAGTTCCCAGCCATTGATATTCATGCTGCAAGAATTAAAATTAACAAAAAAATTAAGACAATCAAATAAAAGAAAGTGACATCAATTAGTATTATGTTTGTGTTGGACAATTTAAAGATAACTTGGTCATTTTCTTCTGTCATCAATTATTATGTTTGAGTAGACAATTTAAAGATTACTTGGCCATTAAATTTGACTGAGACCAAATTATGAGACTTGTCAACTTCATAGTCAAGAATGACAAAGGCAAAGATCCCTAATGATAATCATACCATTAACAAAAGGTAATTTATTTTTGGTACATTTAACTTGTAGTGTTTTTATTATAATTAGTGGGCGTTTGGACATAAGAATTGTAAAATTCCAAAAAAACAGTGAAAAAATATGTAAGTGAAAATAGTATTTGAAAATTAGGACATGAATACAATTTGTTACTTTTGAATTTTTTTGAGTGATTTGAAGGGAAAATTTTGAAAAACAGTTTTTTAAGTTTTCGAAAAATTCCAAAATTCAACTTCAAGTGAAATTTGAAATTTTCATGAACAAACACTGATTTCGAAAAAAATTGAAAAAATAAAATAAAATATTTCTTATGGCCAAACGGGCCCTTAATGTTGTCATTAACAAGTTTAAGGTGTAATAAAGAAGAAAAGTTTGCTTACCAGATGGATAATGCGTCCACAGCAATTTTAGCATTTTCCAAATTACCAGTCATCACAATTAGCACCCTATAATACCAGTTCTCCAAGCTGTTCCATATTTATAGTAATGTGAGATTAGAAAGAAAAAATAGATCATAGAGAATTAGAGAAATTGCATTAATATAAGCAAATAGATTAAATTATGACATGATGGCAAACATTTTTTTGCTCCCACTCTTAAACCAAACAAGGAGAAACAAAGAATTTAACTTATATACACCGTGTACAGTAATTTTACATTATTCCTGAAGTTTTAAAATTAGATAGCAGATAATTTGTCTTATTTTCATGATTACTTTCTCACTTCTTTTGTAGTTGTTTTTTATATAACCTAATAGAATAAAAAATATTTACTCTTTGTGTATAGAAGTTAAACTCTACTTTCTAGCTCATTTCCCATCTTAAATTTATGCTGATGTACTCTTCAAAATTGTTGTCGTATTCGTATCAGATCCTTCAAAAATATACTATATTTGAAGGATCACTCGACATTACTTTTAACGAGTCGGAACAACATAAAGGACAACTCGGTTCACTAAGCTCCCTCTATGTGCGGGATCCGGAGAAAGGCTGGACCACAAGCAAAGACGGACCCATATGTATAGGTGAGGGGTCACCGGACCCCGTAAATTTCGGCCAAAATCCTGTATGTATATACGTATATACCTTGAAAATGATTGCGTTAAAGCAGTTGGCACCCTGAACACTAAAAGCATTTAGGGGGCACTGGTTGAACAGAATAATGTGCCCCCATCGCGTAAAAATTCTGGATCCGCCTCTAACCACAAGGGTCTATAGTATGTAGTCTAACCCTGCATTTCTGCAAGCGGTTATTTCCACGGCTTGAACGCGTGACCTTAATCCCTCAAACAAAGACTAGAAACTTGAGATGAGAATAATTACCAGAGCATGATTCCAGAAGAGACAGAGAGTTTGAAAAATTCCCAAAGACCAGAGAAAGCTTCCATAGTAAAACCAGTCCAAGAAAGAGGACAACCACCAAATACAGAATAACCAAACAGCATCAACATAATCAACCACCAAGAGATATTCAAAGTAAGTGTTGTCCCAATAATACCCAAATGAAACTTGTACACAACCAGCCAACTAATCAACATATGAAAAATGAATGCCACAAAATTTGCCCATGCTATCACATTATTCTTCAATTGGCTCTGTAAAAACCTCTGTAGTGGAAACTGAAATGCAAAGCAAAAGTGGAGTGGAATAAAGGCCAAAACTACAACGCCAGATAGCTCAGCTATATCTTCTGGTTGCCCAAGAAATTTCAAAACTGGCGTCGCGAAGAGAAACAATGGCATCATTATAATACAACATAAGAAGAGTACTATCCAAGAACGTTGTAAATAGACTCCTAACATGTAATATTTCTTTGCACCAAATGCTTGTCCACATAATGTTTCCAATGCACTCGCCATTCCAAGCTGCATAATAAATAACGTCAATCAGGGGCGAAGCTACATGTAATACGTTAAATTAAATCTCATTGGTACTATGAAAATTAGGCAATTTTCATTTTTTTGGTATAATATAAATTGTATAGTAGCAAACAGAGGCAGACCTATGTTACCAAGTGAGGGTTCACTAGTACCTGCAAAGTTTGGTAATATATCCATGAATACATGTATGTATATTTTAGAAAATAATGATATATTAGTAGTGACACTCTGTATACAAAGCAGATTTTGGTTTAAAACAAAAGTGCACCCCGGTCCTTCAAATCCCAGGTCCGCCTCTGACACCCTATGACCGCCCACCTGATCTCTTAAACTAAAAATAGTTGACGGGTGTATAATATATGTATAATTCATGTATAACATATGTATAATTGTGTATAATTAATATATAATCTATGTATACTAGCTAGAAAAGTAAACATTGAATCTGGCCGGATATTTGTATAAGTTCAAAAGCAAGTGTAGTCTATAAATGCATTTTCAAAAGCTCCCCCTCCCCTATTAGAGTTCCTATATGAATTCTCACTGTTCATATCGCTCCATTGAAACCTGACTCTACGCAAAGTCTCATTTAAAATATATGCATAAAGAGAACTCGTGTAGTATACTTTTAGCTATGGGATTGAAGCGTAGTTGATTGATTAATATAGTAAGAAATTACGTACCATGAGACCGAAATCGAAGCCAAGAACAACATTACTAGCAATGGACATAGCAGCAAGTTCAAGATCACCAAGATGACCAGCAAAAGCTTGAGTGATGACAAACATGGAGTAAGAAACTATTCTACTAAAAATAGCAGGGCCAACTATATGCCATAGCTTCTTTGTTTCAATCCAAAATCTATTTGCAAAACTTTCTTCATCTTGGTTTTGTTCTAATATATAACTCTTGTGGATATAAGAAGCTGCATAATCTAATAAGGGTACCTTATTTTCCTCTATTTTTCCATTGCTAGACATTTTTTCCCCTCTCTTTAGGTTCTATTAAAGAAGAGAGGTTGAGAACTTAGAGAGAGAAAGAAAAAACCTTAGAACAAGAATGAGGAATTTTATTTGTGTGGTTAATGCTTATATAGTAAGTATAGTCCACAAGAAGAACTCAAATAAGAAAGCAACACATTAGAAAATTAAAATTGGAATTTTCTCCTTGCCTATCTTTGGAGAAACCTCTTTTTCTTTTTCTACTAGTGGCACAACTAGTTCACGGATCCAAATATTTTTTTATATGAATCATAAACATGTGAAATTTACTAAAATTTTAACATTAAATTTGAGCAACTTTTAAAAATATAAAAAATTTAATGCTTAAAACTTTAAATATCGAACTTATTAAACTTAAAACCGGAATATGTCATTGATATTGTCAATACATATCGACGGGGGCTGAACTCATAATTTTTAATACGGATTATGAATTTATATTCAAAAAACTTACTAAAATCTCAATAAGTATTAGATTTAAACTCATAATTTTAACGTAAAAATAGCACGGGCTAGCCGATTTTCGGACTGGTCATTCAAAAATAGCCAGTGTTTGCCAAGTCTTTGAAAATAGCCACTATTTTATTGCAACAAAAACCGATCCAGCATAATATACTGGAGTTTGGTGCACCTGTGTATGAATTTCCAACATAATATACTGGACCATTATACTTTGCTGGAACTCTAGTACCATATACTGGAGTTCCGGTAACTTGTGCCGGAACTCCAGTATATTATACTGAAATTCCAGTATATTATGCTGAAGTATTTTTCAGATTTTGAATAATGTTTTCGTTTAAATTTATCTTTTAATGAAAAGTGACAAAACTTCGATGTGGCAATTTTTAAATGACCACTTATAAATCTTACTATTTTTTAATTTTTTCGTACCATGGATTTAATGTTAAAAATCTTATAAATAAATTTCATAAAACTCCTACTTAGGGACATCAGTATACGTAAGTATGAAGTTGATGATTGGGATTGAGAAAAAGCAAGTTGTCCAGAGATTCTTGGAGGATAGTACACTAATTCTGACAAGTGGTGGATGACCGTTCAGTTCTTTTTATTTATAGGTCTTTTTGGCAATTTATTTATTTTTGTGGTGAGTTCAGAAGATGATGTTTCTTTCTATCCACGTCTTTTGAGCAGATTTAGAAAGACAAGACACCAGAGAAAAACAAAAGGAACTGTACCTTAAAAATAGTAGAAATATAATAAGTGAAGCTATTAATGAGAGGTATAAAATATGAAAATTATTAAGAGGGTTATAAAATACTTTTAATATTTCAAAGCTAAAAATTGTAGTTATCAAAACTTAAAGTTGTACTATATTTTTATACATATGTATACATACATAATGTAAAAAGGCAGTCCGATTTACTAAGCTTCTGCTATGCGCATGGATTGGGGAAGTGTCGGGTCATAAGTGTCTATTTTACGCTGACTTATACTGCATTTCTACAACTTCGACTAGAACTCGTAATCTCCCGATCACATAGTAGTAACTTTATCAGTTACGTCAAAACTTTCATTCCCTTATATACATAATGTATCTGCCTTATGTGTATTTCTCTGTATAAGTTATTGGTACATACAATAATTTTTTTTTGATGAAGCAGTGTCTCGGATAGGGTAATGTGCCTCTACCCCTGCAAATCTAAACTATATTATTTAATTATTCACAAGTTTTATCGACTGATTATAATTTAATACTACTATTTTTATGTAACTTATTATATTAGGTAAAATATATTATGGCACGTGGCCATCCAAGGGGAGGATGAAAGACCGGACATAGCTATTTCGTGCGTCACTGGAATAGATAATGTTCATAAAGGCATTGAATGTCATTTGATGAGGAATATTCCATAGCATTAAGAGTAACAGCCCGTTATAGAGAATTTGACATTTATGTTCACTGTTACGTCTTCATCAATGCTCCTCATAATTGGCATTAAAGAATGGCACGACCCTAGTACCTTCTTCATAGCTATAAATAATAAACTCAATGATCATTGTAAGGGGCACAAATTTTCTGGAAAAACTTACATTGTATTCTACACAAAGCTCAATACAATTTTATTAACTTACTTTTCGATCTAATCATTGTTGTGTCCGAACGCTTTGCACCAACTGTCAGTTCTGCTATTTCGTCTATATTTCGAGGCTAAGTATTTTTTATTTTTTGCAGTTATATTATTTTAAAATTAAATTAATCCACTTATCTAAAAACTTTGTATAAATTTAACTGTACCGATTACGAATAAACACTTTATCTTGTTAATTTGTTCAATTGAGTGAGAGACCAGAGCAACATATGAGGCCAATTTACACCGTGGGAATAGTTCGCACGGATAAAATTGCTTTCCATTATTTTCTGGTGCAAACGAAGACAAATGATTGCCATTCAAATGGACCTATAAAATATTTAGGGCCCAAATCATGACATCAGAATTCAGGACACTAATTGGGAGTATTTTGCCAATGATGTAATTGCTTACGCAGGGTGAATGTAGGATACAATTTCAATTGGAATTATAATTTTGGATGCGAAACATAAATTTATGTGTAAAAATTCACTAAATTATAATAACGTAAGAGATGTGAACTCATAATTTTAAAAATATAAAAAATTCAATGATACGAGTATTAAAGATTAAACTCATAGAATTTAAGTGCTAAATTCGTCTCTCTCAGCTTACGAGCTCTAGCTAGAAATTCTTTTTTTTGTTTCTTCTTAAGATTGAAAATAAAGTTGAAAAATTGGATGAAAGCTGCCATGAACCACTTAATTTTCGAAACAAAATCTACTTCAACTCACAAAACTTTTTTCTTTAATTTTTCTTTCCGTAAATAAGAATAATTGTTTGAAAGGTTCACATCAATTGGAGTTTGTTGTTCGCGTATGTTACATTGAATGCTGTCATCATATGCTACGTTGCTATTTAATGATCATTTGATAACTTTTAAATATATATATATATATATATATATATATATATATATATATATATATATATATATATATATATTGCATTAAATGTTGATGAATATATATTATTGACATGTGTCTCACATGCTTTTTCTAAACAATAACAATAACAAAAAATGTGTGTTTGGATAGGTTATATAAATTTTCACTTTCTAAAAAAAATTAAGTTTAATTTGTATCATCATCCTATCAAATAAAATAAAAGTGAACTTCTGAGCTTGATCTTTGCCGGTTCCAAGCCCGAATAAGAGACTACTAGAAAACTGCCTAAATCGTCCAGAAATACGATCGAAATCGGTCGGAAAATTGGAAAAAATGACCGATTTTCGACTGACTTTAATCCATCGAAATTAGGTTGATCGGTAATAATAGCGATCAAAGTCGGTCACATTTTCCGACCGATTTCGGTCGGTCAATTAAATTTCACAAATGACCCAAAAGAAAAAATCTGTCGAAAAAACCGATCGAAGTCGGTCGGTATTTTTAATTATGCAAATAAAAAATGCACCGTCTGTAAATCGAACCAGGATCTGTATTGTGGCAGGATACTATTCTATCACCAGACCATCAGTATATTTTGGTTTAAGACTTTCTTATTGTACTCTTTAATTGCATTTTCGTATGAAAATAATCGACCGAAGTATGTCAGTTTTATTTAAAATATAAAATTATCGATCGAAGTCGATCGTTTTTTTTAAATGATTGGTTGAAATAATCGACCAATTTCGGTTGGTTTTCTGAATTTCAATTTCAATTTAATTTATATGAAAAAACGACTGATTTTAGTCGGTAAAATAAATTTTGTGGGACACTAAAATAGTTTTTCGCATTTTTGAGCCAAAAAAAGACGACTGAAATTGGTCGGTGTCGTAAAAAAGAAAAAATAGTTTGAAAAACCGACCGAAGTCCACGGTCGGTTTTTTGACCGACCGAAATTGATCGATCGGCCACGGTCAATTTTGGTCAAATTTCTTATAGTGATAAGAAAATTACGATAGACTGACAGCCAACATAAAACTTATCGATTAATGATGAAACACTAATAGAAAGCGACGATTTTAGTGAATAATATATAGAACTATTTTATCAACAAAATGTTGACTATTTTTCAACTCAACGTAGATTCCAATAATAAACCAAAACCTAGTTCACGATATTCTAATGGTTAAATTATTATTTTTCTAATCACATCTTCAGTAGTCGCCGAACCACAAATAGGTTTAATTTCCACAATTGTATAATGACCTGTGCGGAAAGGGTCCGACCAATTTCCTTGTGCCCCAAGGGAGTTGACCAAATTATTCAAAAAATAACTTTTTAGAATCTTAAGTTGTAATATATGCGGTACTTTTCGTAAAAATATCACGAGCTAGCAAGTTTTCGAATTTGTAATTAAACAACAGTCAATGTTTACAAAGTTATTGAAAAATAATCAGCGTTTGCAAAATCATTGAAAAATAGCCACTATCTTGTTGTAATACGGAGCGGTCCAGCATAATATACTGGAGATTGATGAACTTGTATATGAACTTCCAGCATATTATATTGGAACTCCCTACACGCGAAAAGTTTTAGCAAAATATACTGAAGATTAGAGCATATGTGTATGAACTTCCAGCATATTATGCCGGACCGGTATATTATACTGAAACTCCAGTATATAATGCTGAATTATTTTCCGAATTTTGAACAATATTTTTCATTCAAATTTATTTTTACATGAAAAATGACTAAATTTCGAGCTTTTAAAATTGTGTCTATTTTTTAATTACCACGTATAAATTTAATTATTTTTAAATTTCGCCCGTACTATTCGCCTGATTCATTGTTCTTATCCAAAATATGCTGACATGTGTGACCAAGTTGTTTAACAAAGTGAAAATATTGATTATAATAAAATTAGACATGCATAGTAATGATATTTCGTCATTACTAGAAAAAGTTAAAAACAAAGATAGGAAAGAAGAAATATTATGCCGTGGCAAACAAGTGAATGCGTTCTTTATCTAACAATTTAAGCTTTTAGATGAAATAATTTGGTCAATTAAAATATCTTAGTAGCAATCTTTTAATTAGATATATTTCATCTTTAACAATTTAAATTTTTAGATGAGATGGTTCACATTGATATATATATATATATATATATATATATATATATGCAATCAACTGGAGAAAAAACAGTAAAATTATTCAATTCAACTTAAGTGAACCCCTAATAAATTAAAGTAATCATTTAAGTTTAGCTTTCTTTGGGACCAAGAATTGGTATATAACTCTTTGGATTCATATGGACTTCACGTAAGCAAATTCGCAAGCACCATTGTCTTCTTCAATTATTTTCACAAGCCAAACGGAGGCGGATCCACGATATTAATTCTATCACTTTAAGACTGAGATATCAATCATCGAATCCAATACTTTTTCTGAGTTATAACTTATAAGTTTATTTTTAATATTTTCAATAATTTTAATGAGTTTTGCCAAATTAATGCAGGTCTAGATTAAATGTAATAGGTTCAAATGAATCAGGAGGCAGAGCCACAATTTAAAGTTTATGGGTTCTGAACTTGCCACATATCAATAACTTGTCTTAGTAAATATTTATACATATTAAAAAATTTCCTAGTACAAATATAATGATTAAACTTAAGTGACTAGATTCAGCTGAACTCACACCTCATAAGATAGCTTTGCCTCGAAAATGAATGCATATATAAACTAATAGATCCGCCCCTGAAGCCAAATCTCCAATGACTTTCTAGTATTTTAGATGAGATTCAAAAAAATAAAGGCAGAATACATCGGCATGCCCTTAAACTAGTCGTCGCTTTTCACTTTGATACTTTTTCTTGACTATGTTCCACCTGAACTCCATAACAAGGTTACTACTGTGCCACTTAGACACAAAAAAGGCACGACCCACTATAAGTTAAGTGCGTGTATATAAGCGTTGCTAACGTGTAATAGCCGACGAATACGTTAGTTCCATGTGAATTTATTGTCCACATAAGATCCATATGTACCGGGTAAATCCAACTCAAATAGATCGAGCTAAAAATTAAAAGATCCCAACCAATTTAATTACCTTTAATCAATACATCCGACAGCAAAAAACGTAATCACATTTACCGTCTCCACCGTCTCCCTCTATCATCTTCTCCTTCCAAAATCGATTTCTCCATCAACAAGAAGGTCAAGGAAGAGATCAAATTACTCTTTTACTGGTATGTCTCAAGTTAACCTTTTACGGAGATTTTAGTTATCTATTAGGATTTTTTGTTAGTAATGGTGTTTTTGGGAATTGTAGATACAAAAATAGGTTTTTTCATTTCTTTTTGTTGAATCTTGCTGACTGTACTCACGTATTTTTTTTTGTTCACTTTAGGTTAAAATCATGTCAGTGGACGAATACATTCTTGTCCGCTTTCACCATGGTGGAATCTTTACCGAATCTCCAGGTGCGAAATATGTCACTAATATAGAGGTAAATGAGTTTTCTATTGACAAAGACCAATTCTCCTTGTTTGAACTTCAATATTACACAAGGGTGTTGGGTTATGCAAGTGTTGGGGGGTTTTTATGTCTTTAACTCTAAGTCCAAAGAATTTGTCTTGATTGAAAATTATGAACAACTATATAATATTGCTTGTTACTGTAAGAAGGGTATTTTAGACTTGTACATTTCATATGTTGTTGAGATAATTCCTGATAGTATGGTCCCAATTCGGTATTTATGTGGGCTAGAGGTTGTTCAAGAAAGTAACAACACAATTAATAATCCAATTAGGGCAACAACAGAAGATGGTGAAATCAGTATAAATGGACCACAACCAAGTGAACAGCCTCCACATGATACTGTAATTGGTGGGGAAAGGGATGCTGCTAGTGGTGTTAATTTAGAAGAGGAAGTTGCTAGTGTAGAGAACCTGAATGGTGGAGAAGGGGCTAATGAAGAAGAGCTAGCTAGTAGTGAGTCAGATCTTGGAGAACTTCCTCATGAGGATGATAGTGAAGTTGTTGAAGAGGCTAAGACCTTTAGAAATGAGAGGAGAACTAAAAAGAATGCTACCAGAAGGAAGAAACAACCTGAAATTGCTAGTGTGCCTGTAGGAGAAGCTGGAATTGATAGAGATTTTGAAGATATAGGAATTAACAAAAGAGGGAAATATGTTGGCAGATTAGGAGGCGATGAGGAGTTCATTGACAGTTCTGATTGTGGCAGTGATGATACTGATGAAGAAGTAGAGGTGGATTTTCAGCCTGGTGTTGACCTTCCAAGTAGAAGAAGAGCACAAAGGTTAGATATGACACTGACTGTGAAGTGAAATTTTTTGAGTTGGACATGATATTTAAGAATGTTGAAGATTTTAGAAAGGCAGTGGCTGATTATGCAATAGAGTATAAAGTTCAGTTAAAGCTTAAACCAAATGAAAAGGGTAGGGTAAGAGTGAAATGTAAATCAAAACAATACAAGTGGGAGTTGTATGCTTCAGTTGATAGAGATTCTGGTGACTTCATGATCAAAAAGTACCATCATGTTCATAAATGTCAACCACTAAACACCAACTAGATGTGTAATTCAAAATACATTGCCAACAAATTCAAGAAAGAACTTATTGTTGCTCCTTATATGAGAATCTGGGAAATTTAAGAACTAGTTAGGGAGAGGTTGGGATTGTATATTGAAAGAACTATAACTTATAGATCCAAACAGATTGTTCTGAGAAAGTTTATGGGGAATTGGAAGATGGAATTTGCCAGATTGTGTGACTATGCTGACAATATTAAGGAAACCAATCCTGGCGGCTCTTGTTTTGTGAAAATTGACAGAGAGTCTGATCCATGGAAAGAACCTATTTCAGTACTTCTATGTATGTTTTGATGCACTCAAGAAAGGTTGGTTAGAAGGATGTAGGAACATCATTGGTTTGGATGGTTGTTTCCTAAAAGGAAGCTGCAAGGGTGAATTACTTGTGGCTGTGGGAAGTAATGGGAACCAACAAATATTTCCTATTGCTTGGGTTGTTGTACACCATAAAACTAAACATTCATGGAGTTGGTTCCTCAGTCACTTGAAAGAAGATTTGCAACTTGGTGAAGGACATGGCTTAACAGTAATGTCGGATATGCAAAAGGTAAACTGTTTTGTATATACTGTTTTGATTCATAGTTTAATTCTAATGTTGTTTGTATATACTGTTTTGCAGGGTCTTTTGATATCAGTTAAGGAGTTATTACCTATGGCAGAATAAAAAATATTTTCAAGGCACATATGGTCTAACTGGTCTAAGAAATGGAAGGGAGAAGAAAGGAGGAAACAATTGTGGAGGATTGCAAAGGCCGGTTATCTGTTTAAGTACAACAATGAAGTTGCAAACATGAGAAAACTTGGCTCTACTATTTGTGAAGATATGATGAAGTACCCAAGAGAGTCATGGTGCATGGCATTCTTCCAAGAACATTCCAGGTGTGACATAGTAGAGAATAACATGTGTGAGACATTTAACTCATGGATATTGGCTGCTACGCACAAAAGTATTGTTACCATGTTAGAGGATATTAGGCATAAGATCATGTCTAGACAGATTGATATGATAAAATTTACTGAAACTTGAATTTCAGATATATCACCTATGGCTAAGCTAACCTTAGAAGAAAATAAGGATTTGGCTAGAGAGTGTCAAGTTATATGGAATAGGCAGGATGGGTTTGAAGTCAAAAAAAGGAGATTTGAGGTTTATAGTTGACACTAGAATGAAGACTTGTAGTTGAAGACTTTGGAGGTTGAGAGGAATCCCATGTGAATATGCTATGTGTGCATACTATCAAATACAAGATGGTCCAGATCAATATTGTTACGCCCCGCAATAATACGTCAGTATTTTGTCATGTAATATTAAATTACGACGATGTTGTATCCTGTAGTATTGTACGTTGAATTTGTCGTAAGGTAATTGACATCAGTCCAAAGAAAAGATTATTTGGAGATTATAAGGATTATGCTATTTCAAGCAAGTGATGAGTAAATTCGTGAAGGTGAGAGGGGAAGCAAGTCAAAGTAAATGAATTTTCATCCAAGTTTGGCATGTTGGTATAAAATACGGTACGACCGTTAATACCTAATATTTATGGTCTAGTACCATACAAGGTACCATATGACCATGATAGTATGATACATAAAAGGGTATTACAAATGAGTAGTATTTTAAGTAATTTGAGATAATTCTTAACTACGTGAATAATTGACTAACTATTGGTTAATGTGGATTAGCTAATTAATTAGGGAATTAATTATTACATTATTGGATAAGATTGACTATCCTATAACGTGGCAGCCCCCCCTTGTAACTTAAGATGATTCTTAAGTCATTAATTAGGTGGCAAGCTTTAAGAGATGTGGGCAAGTCTTGAGTCACTTTATTCATTTAAGGTAAGATTTTCCAAGATGAACACACTGCAATTCCTTGCCCTTCTCGAACTCCTCCAGTGAAGGAAACACATATACATAAATATAAATGCAAATATTTATGTTTATAAAAGAAGAGAGTATATATTATCTGTGCACATGAATTCTACAAGATTGGTGGCACAAGGTTTTATAGGTCCTTGCTTCGATA
>MDKH01235109.1:0-14998 GCA_005239495.1 Nicotiana undulata
AGTTGGCGTACTCATAAAGAATCCCTGTGCCTCTGTGCACAGATCCAGGTACTAGTTCGCAGCGGTAGCTGACGCAGTTTGATAGCAGCATTTCACGGGATTTCAAGGTAGCTGTCCAGCGTCCACAGCTTCTCCATTTCCCTTCCTTATTTAGTTTTAGCATTTGATTCAGAGACATATATCATAGTTTTAGCAGAGTTAGATTTATTTATTCTTAGATGCTCATGACTATTGACTCCAGTTCTTGGGAGGTTTGTTAGACTATTATTGGGACGTTAAGACTTAATTATATTATTTGATGCTATGGTTGCCTGCTTATTGTTATATTGTGAACTGTTATAATTGAATAAATGCGTAGTAAAGTGATGGTCGGCTAGCCTAGTTCCACGATAGGCGTCATCACGGCTTGTTAGGATTTGGGGTCGTGACAATCTCAATCTTCAGCATTCAGAAAACGAAGAAGGAGGAGAAAGAGGTTTAAGTTGTTTAAACAGTGAGTACAAGTTAAATTTTTTTAAAAAGCGAGTATAGATTAAACGGGGGCGATCAAATAGGGCGCCCCGTGTAATTTTTACAAAAAATAGGAAGAAGATACGATGGCCCAGGGCTCAACAAAGAATAAAGCAAATAGGGACCAGTAAGTGTAGGAAAAGATTTCAAAACAAAAGTTGCAGATAATTGAACCCAACCCTATGCCGTAAATGAGAGATTTCAAAAGAAACATGGAACCACGGCACACACATACCATTTGAGTAATTAAGGTACCACTTTGTATATACAACCTATTTTTCATAGATATCAATATATTTATTAAGAATTTTTTCCGAATCGTGCCACCTCGACCCTATAAGGTAGATTTGCCCCTGACCGTCACACTCACAAGGATTGTGCGATCATTTAAAGGGAAAAAGGGATGAAGAACAAAAAGTTCACGATCACACCCAACTATGCCTTATAAAAAGGACTAAGCGGTCGTTGAAAATATAATCCGGTTTATAAGTCCGGAGTCGAATCCCATAGAGAACTAAGGATTAGCTACAGCTGTTTAATATTGCTACGAAGACAAGTTCGAACTATTCCTATGTTATAAATATTAAGATTTTGTATCTAATTAACTAACAAATTAAATTAGTAGACTAACACTAAAGATACTACGGGTTGGAAAAAAGATTAATGAGGTCTAGAGTTATGATTTCCCCAATTGTCGGAATCCTTCCCGCTATGTCTTCTATAATTTCGCCTAAGTACTCTCTACTGATCATGAGTGCTCTGCGTGTTGTAATTCTCTCCCGAGTAAGTACGACAATTTACTAGACATACTCTCCCGAGTTACGCTAGCTGGCTTTAATTACAGCTACTTAGATCGCGCCCAAGGTTTCGTTATCCCTAATCCCACCTTTAAACCCTTCATTTTTGATCCCTCATATACGTCGGGAGTGATTTTGTTCAACAACTACCTAAATATGCACTCTCTCCCGAATAATACATACTATATAGGCACAGTCGATTGAGATCTCTTCAACCAACCACAATATAAACGTAGTTGAACAAGTAGAGAAATCCAAAGGCTCCATTATATAAAAACATAACAAGAATTTATCCTACAAAAGGTTCAGTCAAAACCCTAGATAAAAAATTAGCTATTCATAAAAGTATGTAAAAATAAAATACTAAAAGTCATAACCAACAATGAAAAATAGGAACAGGAAGGAAAAACTCGTAGAAGAATTCTCCGCCTTGCTCCTATTGTGTCTCTGCCTCCTTATGTCGAACATGTGTCCAAAATATGTCCAATCTCTCCAAAATACCATTTTTCCATGTATATATACCAAGTAGGGTCGGGCCCAAACAATTATACCTTCTCCTACGCGAAAAAGGACAGCTTTTAGGTCTGGAGTAGCGTGGCCGCGCATATCGAAAAGTTTCTGCCCTAGTCCGCGTCAGGTCCGCGATTGCAGCTTCGACCACATGTTTCACCTTGTTCCATTTGGAATTTGTAAAAACGTAAAACATGAAAGTTGTATCCCTTTGAGTTAGCTTTCCAACCATATATTATATAGCCCAAATTGAGTTCGGAGAAAAAAGGTATATCCATTTTACTAGACAGTGCACAATATGGCTACTCGAGTCTTCGTTTGTTCTTAACTATCAAATTTGACCCCGGAACACGATTCCGACTTAATTCCTTGGCCTTTTACTCAGAATTCAAAGCTCGAAATCACTTGAATTCATTTCATAACATCTATATAGCTCGGAATCACTCCTACAAGGCATAAAACACACAGTTAGTGCAAAATACTAGTGATTAAAGCTCGAACTCAATTAAAGTGCAGTAAATTAGAGTGTAATAAGTGACTAAAATACGTAATTATAGTCTATAATCAACATCCCACACTTAAACCGTTGCTCTCCCTCGAGCAATCAAACTACTCTTTATATAGACACGACCTTTTAAGCAATTCTCCTAACTCATTACACCAAGAATATTTTAAATAGACTAAGTATAAAAGCGTAACATCTTCACCTCAAGATTTGACTCACAAGTACCACACATTATTCACAACTCACCCACTTACTCTAACATAGAGGTCACTGACATTACCTTTCCTTCATGAATCAATTTCCCTCACACAACAAAAGAGAGTAGTTCCACACAATAAAATTAAGAACACTTAGGAACTCAAGATAGAAAGAATTCACTCACTCTCAGAAATAATATTCATGTGCCACAAAAGATGCACCATAGGCTTACCCGTAGTGTACTACTCTACTAATCGAGCTTATTCAGTCTAGGATCAAGTAGGACTTTATTTGGTTGTAATGTAGGCTGCGAGACGGGTAGGATACATTTAGATATAAGAGTGACTACACCTCCCTAAGAACTTTAATACATATACTTAACATTCAAACCCCATACTTATGTCAACCCAAACTTCGCCTTCACATCAATGTATTTTACCCATACTTCTTTAAACACAATTACATCAAGAGTCACCACTTATCAAGGAATATTTTTTTCTTTCACAACAATACAACTATTTTTTCCTCTTTTTTTTTTTTTAAATTCAAGTGACTCTTACTTTTTCAAAACAGTGCACCTTTCTCCTTATTTCATTAGTTCCACTCAAAATCCAATCAACCACCCCACACTTTAACTTTTACATAGTTCATAACAATTAAAGTGCTCATGAGAGTTAAAAGGTTCAAATAGATGGTTAACTCAAACAAATGGGTAAGGCTTGTAATGTGTTTGCCAAAGAAACAGGATTACAGGCTCAAAGGGGTTAACTACGATACATAACAATTAGGCGGGTACAATATACATATCTGGATCAACAAAGAAACGCATATATCACTTCCAAGACTGAACAAAACTACTATTTCGTTTTGCAAACACATGGAGCAAGTTCTAGACATCAAATGCAGTGCACAGAATGACACACAAACCTCACACACACATGGAACTTAACTCACCCAGGATTGGATTCATCAAGACACTCTAGTCAAAGCAGTTAAGAAAAGTTAAAATCATATAATTTAAGGTACTTATACAAGAGTCAAAAACTGAGTCTAAGCGTCACAACCAAAGTACTTACTATTCTCAAGGTCTAACAAAGTCAAGAGATATTTATTCAATTCAAAACACAACACAATGGCTCCTCTTCCCAAAAAATAAAAAATAAAAATAAAACTAACTACACCCGGTTCAAACAAAACCCCTGAAAAAGAACCGCAGCACAAAGAAAAACCAAGGGAGAATTGCTACACTACCTAACAAAAGAAAATCTTTTTGTTTTTTTTTTTCTTTAGACTTAAATCCCTCAAGAAAATTGTCTAATAAATCCATCGTCGGGAAAAGTCCAATCTTTTCTAAAAAAAAAATTTCAATTAAACTAACATAACTAAAATAGCATAGAAAGTCACGCAGACAATCTCCTCACCCCACACTTAAAATTGTGCATTGTCCCCAATGCACACTCATACATACAAGAGGGTAAAAGAAACTCCCTGGTAGGCCAAAGGCCGAAGCACTAGCATCTCATGGGGTACTCAGACTTCTCCCAGACCTGGTCCTTCGTGCGGGTACCTCACACTTAGTTCCAAGTAATGGTTTGATGTTGCATCCTTCCAATAGCTTTGTTGTCCATGCTCCTAGAAAATCAAAAATCGACACTATAAAATTATATAATACAAAAATAATAATAATAAATAATAATAAAAGAAAGCAGTAAAGATGGGTTGCGTCCCAACAAGCGCTTGATTTAACGTCGCGGCACGACGTGAATCACTTTCTGCCTCCACCGCGAGCTTATGAATTGAACCCCAAGTTTTGATTCAAGCTTATGATTATGCTCCTGGGGTGGTGGAACAAATCTGACTGGCCCAATAAAACAATGTAGTATTCTGCACTTCTTGGCCTTTGGATGAGATGTGTATTCTCGACTTTCTGGCACGAAGAATTCCAGAATCTGGGCATCTTGTTCCTTACTCCTTGACTCCTCAAGTGGCTCGGACGACTCTATCTCCATATTATCATCCGAACACAATGTGGAAAAGTGCTTGGAGTGTGGACCAATGCGCTCAACTACATAAACATTGGGATTGTCAACATCCTCAACACTAATGAAATTAAAGTCAACTAAATATGTATTATCAATATCCTTGGTTGACTCTAGTATCTCTTCTACGACATAGGCATCCTCAAAATCTAGTTCGATTGATTGTTTGTGTTCTACTCTGGCCTTCTCCTCTAGCCCATCCTCGTATTTTTTTAATTTCTGCAGCCAAGTCATACTCATATTGGCTACTATTCACAATTTTAACTTGTTGCGCTTTACAAGGTTCAATTACTTTATTCATTTGAGCCTCCAAGTTGTGAATAGTTTCCTCTTGCCTTTGTACCCGCAGTTTTATCTCATCATATTGTTTCATAAGGCACTTTAGCATATCCTCGATCTCTTTCAGGTCCTCATACCTGGGTTCTTTGTTCCTATTAACTTTACAAGAAAAAGAAGAACCATCAAAGTAAGGGGTCGGGGGAAGATAAGAAATATAAGCACAACCATGAAAGTGACCATTTTGACCACCACACATATCACACACATTACACACATAAGATTGAGTTATGCACATAACTCGCTCTCGGGAATATTTTGATAATTTTGCCCTGGGTGGTTTCCTCCACAGTATGCATAATGAGGATCAAAAGTAGAATTACCAACATCAAAACTCTCATAATTCCAAGATGCCATGTCTCTCAAATCAAAAATCAAAAATAAAAAATAAATAAATAATCAAATACACGAAAACAAAAATAAAAGTTCAAACTTGTAACCTAGAAATATGTAAACCTACAGCTACACTGTTAGTTCCCCGGCAACGGCGCCAAAATTTGGTCACACCCAACTATGCCTTATAAAAAGGACTAAGCGATCGATGCAAATATAATCCGGTTAACAAGTCCGGAGTCGAATCCCACAGAGAACTAAGGTTTAGCTACATCTGCTTAATATTGCTACGAAGACAAGCTCGAACTATTCTTATGTTATAAATATTAAGATTCTTGTATCTAATTAACCAACAAATTAAATTAGTAGACTAACACTAAAGATACTACGGGTTGGAGAAAAGATTAAGGAGGTCTAGAGTTATGATTTTCCCAATTGTCGGAATCCTTCCCGCTATGTTCTACATTTTGCCTAAGTATTCTCTACTGATCATGAGCGCTCTGCGTGTTGTAATTCTCTCCCGAGTAATTACGACAATTTACTAGACATACTCTCCCGAGTTACGCTAGCTGGCTTTAATTACAGCTCACCTAGATCGCACCCAAGGTTTCGTTATCCCTAATCCACCTTTAAACCCTTCGTTATTGATCCCTCATATACGTCCTGAGTGATATTGTTCAACAACTACCTAAATATGAACTCTCTCCTGAGTAATTCACACTAAATAGGCACAGTCGATTGAGAGCTCTTCAATCAACCACAATATAAACGTAGTTGAACAAGTAGAGAAATCCAGAGGCTCAATTATATAAAGATATAACAAGAATTTATCCTACAAAAGGTTCAGTCAAAACCCTAGATAACAAATTAGCTATTCATAAAAGTATGTAAAAATACAATAATAAAAGTCATAACCAACAATGAAAAATAGGAAGAGGAAGGAAAAACTCGTAGAAGAATTCTCCGCCTTGCTCCTATTGTGTCTATGCCTCCTTAGGTCGAATCTGTGTCCAAAATATGTCCAATCTCTCCAAAATACCGTTTTCCCATATATATATATACCAAGTAGGGTCGGGCCCAAATAATTATACCTTCTCCTACGCGAAAATGGACAGTTTTTGAGGTCTGGAGTAGCGCGGCCGCACTAGTGGCCGCGCATATCGAAAAGTTTCTGCCCCAGTCCGCGTCAGGTCTGCGGTTGCAGTTTCGACCGCATTTTTCACCCTGTTCCGTTTGGAATTTGAAAAAACGTAAAGCATTATAGTTGTATCCCTTTAAGTTAGCTTTCCAACCATATATTATATAGCCCAAATGGAGTTCGGAGCAAAAAGGTATATCCATTTTACTAGATAGTGCACAATATGCCTACTCGAGTCTTCGTTTGTTCTTAACTATCAAATTTGACCCCCGAACACGATCCCGGCTTAATTCCTTGGGCTTTTACTTAGACTTCAAAGCTCCAAATCACTTGAATTCATTTCATAACATCTATATAGCTAGGAATCACTCCTACAAGGCATAAAACACACAGTTAGTGCAAAACACTAGTGATTAAAGCTCGAATTCAATTAAAGTGCAATAAATTAAAGTATAATAAGCGACAAAAATACGTAATTATAGCTTATCATCAATTGGCTTCCATGCTTAAACAAAGGAAAGGCAAGCGAGTTAGTAATTAATCTCTAGCAAAGAAAGAACAAATAAGCAGAAGCGAATTAGTGACCAATTGCCATTCACCATTTGCAACTATTTCTCGCATAGGGTTAAGAACAATTTAGGGGACAAAAGAGGGCGTGATTAGCATCCATGGTGAAATCATTTTCACTATTTGATTATCATAAAATATTTTCCAATAAAAGAAACAATATCATTCATTGAAGAAGATTTTTTTTTTTCACAACGGAATTTCTTTTCCAAGTACCACAATTCTTACTCAATATCATTTGCTTAATCTAACATATGAACATTATTTTCAATTTTGGTATACGAAAAAACGAAATTATAGTATTCTCGTATCTATCAGTCAATTGCAAATCTTTATTTTAAAAGTAAAGGCGCTGAATGTCCAAGGCAACAATTGAAAAGACCGATAGAGCCGTCAATATGAGCTTGGCCCGCTGGGCTAGCTCAGCCAGCCCGTGATTTAGTAGGGTTGGCTAAAATTTTTGGAGCCCATTTAAGAATGAGGCTTTTAAGCCCGACTCAAGTAACTATGTGGTCCGTGAGGTTGGGATGGGCCGGCCCGTGGACCTAATAAAAATATTTATTTAAAATATAAAAAGTATACTGTCTTTAGTGATGGAAAGTCAGAATTGCATCTTTACTTAGAGGAACCAAAGCTTAATCTTGAGAAATTTCAAGAGATGGATGTTCTCACGTATTGGAAGGACCATTCTAGAAAATATCCCGATCTTTCAGTAATGACGTGTGATGCACTTAGTATTCTTATTACCATTGTAGCATCGAAATCTGCATAGTCTTGGGGGGCGTGTTCTGACAAAGTACAGAAGTTGCATCCATCATGAAAATATCTAAACACTTACTACTACTCGAAATTTGTTGCACGTCCTTTCCCAAACTCAAATTTGTAATATATTTTTTATGTGAATTTGAATATTATTAGTATTAAAAATTTAATTATTCTTAATATTTAACTAATTAATATTGCATATGAATTGTAGATGTAGATGAAAGTGAAAATGTTAAGACAACCTTGTCACAAGCGTATCCAAATTTGTTTGATGAAGATGATGTGTTGGATATCCCACAAGCATCATGAACGTTTCATGAATAGTTTGTTTTGAATTCTGACTTTTAGTTAATGAAATATAACCGTGTCTTATACTTTTTAGTGTTTATGTGATATATTAAAACAGTATAAAAAATTGTTAAATTTTACGAATTTTTCCAATAAGATATTTTTAATTTTTAAATATTTATCTTTATTTTAGGACAGAACTTAAAGAACCCGTGGGGCCCGCGACCCACATAGGGCTGTAGTAGGCTAATCATTTTAATGCCCATCAAAATAGTGTGCAAGCCTACCCAGCCCCTCAATTTGCTAAAGCCCACGTGGGCTGGGCAGGGCTAACCCGGCCCGGGCCATATTGACAACACTAAAGATAGGTAAGAACCACCAAAGGATGTGGTACAGTGGATCGCACTGCTCTTTCCTTAATCAAAAGTCTCGAGTTCGAGTCTTAGATACGGAAAAATCTTTGGTAGAGAGCGCTTTCCTCCGAATGGGGCCATACGCAGCGCGAATTTCACTATAGTCGACTCTAATACGAGTACCGAATATCGAATGAGAGAAAAAAAGAAAAGACATGTAAGAAACAAAGTGTCGGTTCTCATAAAGTTTGGAATTATAAGAAGGAAAGGAAGTTATTGGTGTCGTTTGCTTCCATGGATGTCACTCATTCACTTTTGATTCCATAAGATTAACTCAAATATTTCAATTCCTAGTAATTTCTATTATTTTAACTGACAATTGAATCGGAGAAGACACAACTAGTTAGAAGATTGTGCAACTGCACTTTGAATAAATTTGCTTTATCAACTTAGATATTAATCGAGATCATTATTAACCGCTTCTACAACAAATCGCCCATAATAGCGCTCCAAATTATGAGTTATAGCTTGAAGTGATAATGATAAGGAAAGATTATATGCGACCATTAGAATCTAAATAGTCAACAAAAAATTAATGGAACAGGCCAATCTTATGAAATTGTTTGATGCAATTGAGAATCAACTGTAAATTTGATGTAAAATTGATGTTGGACAAAGACAGAGGCGGAGCCAGGATTTTAAGATTATGGGTTCGTGATTTTAATCGTTTAAAAATATTGGGTTCTATATTAATAATTTATATATGTGAATGGAATTTTTAAGACAAATACAAAGTTCAAACTAAAGGTACTGGGTGTATGTCAAAATCTGATCAACCAAAGTTCAAATAAAAATGAACATCAAGGGATCGAGTAAGTTTTATGAGGCGATATGGAAGCGAATGCCTCGTCATACATTCAGAAGGCCTACACGGCGAAGTAGACACTATGACGTTTCAGATGGTCAATCTAAAGTATGGTCAAAAGGCTTAGGTACTCTGGTTAAGGACTGTTGGGTAGATGAAAATACCTTGTATAAATACTAAGGGAGAGAGTGAAGGAGAGGGGACTGGTGGAAATATCACACACATCTTCACTCACACAAAGCTTAGGGCTTGGGAGCTTGTTTTAGGAAGGAGAAAAAACTCAGAATCCTGGTGTTCGCCTGTAAACAACTTTATTGAATAAATGAAGATTTATCTCATCAATGGATTGGTGAACTTTTTCCATCTTTCACTTTGCATTACTGTTTAATGTTATTCGAAATATTGCCCCTTCCCATATCATGGATCTCAATCGAGGTTGCAACTGATTCTTAGGTTCAACTATGTTAACTTCTTCTCGCTTATAATTTTCGATCTAGAATTATTATCTTTGGTTCGTTTCCTATTCTCATCTTTCACCTAACTTCCAGTCCTTCCTAGCCTCTTTTTCTTCTTGAACCAACATCTTTCTCACAAGCTGTCAAAGATGAAAGATGGATCAAGGCTATGAAACTGGAGATTGAGGCATTAGAACAAAACAATCCATACAGGGAACCAGGCATACAATAGGACAACACAATTGGAGTCACAGGAGAACAGAACAAGAGATCACTATGTGCAAATCCATATGGACGAGAAGATGGAGATCATGTTTTATTCTAACATAGTTTTCTTTTTTGCAGGAATTGATACTGTTATCATGCCTCACCATTTGACTAACCTACTATGGGTGGTATTAGCACTATGTGCTCATTCCCAAGAAGGAAAGCCAATGGCGAGCACAAGCATCACTCATATATGGATACACAAGAGAAGGCTGCCCAGTTTTTTGAAATGGAGCAGTTATAGGCAGCAGATCTTTTGGGAAACATGAAGGACGTGGGAAAGCAGTTGCAATACAGTGTACTCACACTACACCCCAAGAAGATTTTCACACAAAGATCACAGCAACAAAATACTGGAGATCATTCGATACAAATGGCAAAAAGGACAGCATCGAGTTGCCTACTGGAAATTGATCAGTTGAGAACTTGACGACAATAGCTACAGCAAGATCATGAACAACAGAGGAGAAACATGAACTCAAAATGATGCAGATCATCACTGAAATCAGGAAGAATAAGCACAAGCAGGAAAGAATGTTCATGGATAACAGTGTAATACGACGAGGATATAATAATATGAAGGTCCAAGCAAGAAGCGGCAACAAGTTGTATTTTTGGCTAGTTTTTAAAGTAGTTAATCATTTTGTGATACCAAAACATGGGCCTACATGGTCCAATTTTGGTAATAGGATACATGTACGAGTAGACATAGTTTATCATCTCACGTTTAGTGAGATAACTCCGGATTTTGTTATTCGCTTATTAAATAAAACAACTACGAGGCGATAGCCTAGTAGTATAATTTGCCAAAAAAAAAAAAAAAACCCTCATTTCTCTTTCCCCTGTCGTCATCGTTTCCCCACCTTTCCCCTTCTCTCTCAACCGCTCCCTAAAACACCTAATCGCCGTCACCAGCAAAACTCCCCGTCAATGGGGTTTCTGTGTATTTTGCGGCCTTTGCCAGCCTGCTACATCTTCTGGTTGTTTGACTTCATTGATTTGGGAGAGAATCTCAAAGAGATTCAACCTGGTTTGGTTCAAAACCTTTCTCACAGGCCTTTTTATGGCCATTTTCGTTTGTGAGTATTGTTATCTTCCTATTTTTGGTTCGAATCTATGGTTTTGGACCGAGCTTCTTTCATCTCTGTTATTTTCGAAAACCTTAGTCTTATGACTACTTGGATCTGTTCAGATCCTTGTAGATCTGAAACATTCTGAGTATTATCTGGTATTTTCTTCGAAAAACTTTCTATTTTCCCTATCATTATTCAATTTCAGTGATTTCTAAAAACTAGGGTTCGTCCTAAGTTCTCTTCGAACGATTTTTCAAACTTTCAAGTGTTGAATCTAATTATTTCTTTGCTGGTTTGATTAATTTTTGTGCACATACTTTAAATCCTAGGTATTTTCTGTTTATGGCCTTGATTTCTTTAATTTTTCTTTCTGTTATACGTTTATTTATGTCAATCAATTATCTTGGCTGATTTTATTTGGGATTCGAATCATATTTTTTCGTTCAAATCTGTACTTCTTTGTGGTTTATCTATTGCCTTATTTGTTACTTTTAATTAGTATCACTTTCCTTAATTAAATCACTATTCTGACTTAGGAGTTTTATAGGGCATATGATTGATTTTCTTACCTTATTTGAGCCCTAATTTATACCGTTAATTGGCTTTCCCTATTCTAAGGGGTCTTTCTAAGATTTTCTGTATGAATTGATTGGTTAAATCCCCCAATTAACTGGTTGATTTATTCGATTACCCTTATTTTATGAATTGACATACTCTTACCTTATTTGTTTTTACCTCACTAAGTGTTATATATACTCTCATTACTATGATGACCCAAAAAGTTATCCCGTGTATTTCTAGCTAATTTTGTGTTTCGAGGTCATGAAAACCTCCTTATATCTCACATCAATTTGCGCACGCAACCCGGGCGTGTAGCCGGGGAGCCCTTACGTGAAAAACTGAGGAAATTGATAATTTTGTATTTGAAATTTGAATAAAGTTGGCTTTGGTCAACATTTTTGGTAAACGGACCCGGACCCGTGATTTGACGGTCCCGAAGGGTCCGTAGGAAAATATGGGACTTGGGCGTATGCCCGGAATTGAATTCCGAGGTCCCAAGTCCGAGAAATAAATTTTTAAAAGAAATTGTTTTATGAAAATATAGAAGGTTTTTGAAAGTGTAATTATATGTGAAATCTGTGGTATCGGGCCCGTATTTTGTTTCCGGAGCCCGGTACAGGTTCAAAATAATATATATGTCATGTCTGTAAAGTTTGGTAAGAAACGGAGTTCATTTGACGTAATTCGGACCATAAATGCAAATTTTGAAGTTTTAGAAGTTTTTTGAATATCTCATTGATTTTGGGGTTTAATTCGATGTTTATGATGTTATTTTGGTGATTTGATTACACGGATAAGTCTGTAGGATGTTCTTGAGGTTGTGTGCATATTTGGTTTGATCCCCGAGGGCTCGGGTGAGTTTCGGGTAGGCGTCAGAGTGGATAACTTAGCAAAAAATCTGGTGTTTGAGCATTTTCTGGTGTCTGGTGTTGAGTACTATGCGATCGCATAGGTTCATTCACGATCGCATAGCACAGTGTTAGGGGTGGAGTCTGTAGCACTATGCGATCGCATAACATGAGCTACGACCGCATAGAGAAATAGGAAGGCTGTGGGCTGGGTAGGCTTAGTGATGTGCGATCGCATTCTTTTCCTCGCGATCGCAGAGTGTGAGGGCCAGTCTTCTATGCGATCGCATAAGCCAAATTCGCCCAGTTATTATTTTTGCCTAAAAACAGAACACTTAAGGGATTAAACCCATTTTTCACAACTTCTTCTTCTCCACACCTCCTTGGGCGATTTTTGAAGGGAATCTTCACCATAACCTCATATGTAAGTAATACTTGACTCATTCTCTTCCATTTTTATCAACACCCATTAGATTTCTAGGCCAAAACTTTGAGATTAAGGGTAGGAAATTAGGGATTTGGGTAGAGTTAGGGGTTTTTGATTAATTGGAAATGTGAACTTGTTTTGGGGTCGGATTTCAAAACAAATTATATATTCAGGCTCGTGGGTGAATGGGTGATCGGGTTTTGGTTTGAACCTAGTGTTTTGACCAAGCGGGCCCGGGGTCGATTTTTGGGAAGAATGTTAGAAAGTCTATAATTAAGCATTGGAATTGAATTGTTTAGCATTTATTGATGTTATTGAGTCGATTATGTCTAGATACGATTGATTTGGAGTCGGGTTCAAAAGGAAAAGCGGTGCTTGTGGCTTGATTTTGAGCGTGGAAGTCGAGGTAAGTGTTTGACCTAACCTTAGCTTGAGGGAATAGGTGTTGAGTCTTGTTTGCTATGTGATTATACCATGTTCAATGTATAGGTGAGGTGACGAGTACCTATATGTTGTTGTCAAGCATGCCCGTGAGTCGGATATTATGAATTATGTGATTTTCATTGAGATTTATTGTGTTATAGATTAAACTTCCATTTGGTAGTTATTCATTTATGAAAATTCTTGGGTATGAATACTGTTGAATATTTGTTCAGTTGAGAAATATTTTGATAAGTTATACACTTGTGTAAGATTGGGTATAGCTGTGTCCCTTGTCGGGACGGTATTATTTCTGTTGATTGTTTCCTTGCCGGGATGTTGTGATTTATGGTTCTTGTTGTTGATTTTTCCTTGCCAAAATTATTGTTTATGATATTTTAGCGCGAGGGGACATTCCGTGCCATGTTTATGGTATTTTAGCACGATGGGACATTCCGTGCCATGTTTATGATATTTAGCACGAGGGGACATTCCGTGCCATTTTATGATATTTTAGCACGAGGGGACATGTCGTGCCATGTTTATGATATTTTAGCATGAGGGAACATGACGTGCTGTTTCTATTTACTTATTGTGAGGATGAGAGTAAAAGCACGAAGGGTGATGACGTGCACTTGTTTGTTCTGTGTTGTTAATTCCTGTTGTTATTTTGATATTTAAAATGTTGCCTTGTTCCGTTATTTTCGTAATTGCTACCCCTTTTTCCCCATCATGTTTTCCCCCATTTTTTGTACTTAACTGTTTACGACCAAGTGTTGCAAATACGATTCTGCCTTTCTAAATGTTGATGTCGCAATTGCATAGCTAGACTTCACTTCCTATTATCAAAAACGGGATCTTGATCCCTCAAATGCCGACCTTGGCAATTGTGAGTAAACAATCACAATTGCGATGTCTGTAGCACCAGAAAACATAAAGCCTTGCAAAACAAATCTGAAACTCTCCCCAGTCCCTTGTGCTACCAATCCACACAAGTATACAAACTTGATACAAACTCCCTCACAAGAACAAAACATCAAAATAACATCCATAACAAAGAATCAAACACAAAATGGACATATTCCCAATCCGAGAACAACAATCTGAACCCGATAACCTCATAGTCAACTTACGGTTAGACTTATGAATTTTTCAAACCTTCAAATTGCCAACTTTCGTCAAACAGAGGTAAATAATTCTAGGAAATTAAATTATAAATCTAGAAATAGGACTAAGTCTAAAATCACCACATGAACCTATTGGAAACATCAAAACATGAATCTGAGATCGTTTTTGTCATGCCCCAAAATTGAGGGACGGAACCGGCACCTAACCCAGTGACCCGGTCAAGCAATCCTGTTTAGCCTTTCCTACCCGACTCTAAGGGTGGCTAACGGGCCGGGCCCGGGCCAAACGGGCCAAGTGGGCCGAGCCAAACGGGCCCCGAGCTTTGCGGGCCCGGGCTTTGCGGGTGGAACCGGCCCCCCACGGGCCTAAGCCCACATGGGCCCAGGCTAAGCGGGGCGGGCCCGCGGGCCAAACGGGCCAAGTGGGCCGAGCCAAACGGGCCCCGAGCTTTGCGGGCCCGGGCTTTGCGGGTGGAACCGGCCCCCCACGGGCCTAAGCCCACATGGGCCCAGGCTAAGCGGGGCGGGCCCGCGGGCCAAACGGGCCTAAACAGGTCCGGCCTATTTTTTTTTAATTTTTTTTTTATGTAAGGCAATTTCTTGTAAATCTTTGGGA
>ML287997.1:0-25938 GCA_005239495.1 Nicotiana undulata
ACAAAAAGTTGAAAAACGAATGGAAGATATATTCAAGATAAAGCAAGGAGACAATGAATTGCTTCGTGAGTTTGTAGACAGGTTACAAAGGGAAAGAATGAAATTACCAAGGGTACCTGACAACTGGGCAGCCATGGCATTCACAAGTAACTTGGACGAGAAAAGTTCAGAAGCCACGAGACGACTCAAAGAGAGTCTAAGAGAATTTCCAGCCACGACATGGAATGACGTATACAACATGTACAGTACTAAACTAAGGATTGAAGAGGATATAATTACACGATCAAAAGATGAAGAATATCACAGAACAAGACGCCTAGAATCAGAGAAAAAGTCAGGTAAACACAGGTATGATCCTTACTTAGGACCCTCGAGACGTGACCTACGTCCCAGGTTCGAAAACACAAAACCTTCGGGAAGAGATACAAACTCATCCTCATCTAGATCTAAGAGAGATCAAGATGAACAATTCCGGGATATTACCCGAATTGGACACCATAACTTTAATATAAACACCACTGAGCTCATATTAATACTAAGAAGTATGGGAGACAAAGTTAAATGGCCGAAAGAAATGCGTTCTAATCCTAACAGGAGGAACCTCGATCAATGGTGTGAATTCCACAATGATCACGGCCATAGAACAACAGATTGCAGATATTTACAAGGTGAAGTAGGACATCTATTAAAGCAGGGTTATTTAACAAACTTGTTTAGTGATAAAGGTAAACAGGCATATATGAAGAACAGGCAGGAGCCACCAAAACCACCCTCCCCAAAACAGGCTGTTAACGTCATACATGGAGGAGAAGAGGTAAACGGTATAATCTGCCAGCTAACCTCAAAAGCCACGAACACACACGGAAAGAGGGTTCGAGAAGAAATGAGAGAAGAACAAATATATTTGACGATGCAGACTTTGGTGGATTGATACTTCCACACAATGACGCGTTGGTAATATCTTTACTCATTCATGACACTAACGTTAAAAGGGTGTTGATTGATCCAGGCAGTTCAGTCAATATTATTTTGATGAAAGTCATGGAAGAAATGCTAGTAGAAAACACAATGATTTCAAAGGTTCGAGCCATATTTGGGTTCGACAATTCAACAATGATAACTAAAGGCGAGATCGAACTCAATACTTACGCTGAAGGAGTCGTCAAGAATGCAAAGTTCCAAGTCATTAATACATAAATGGCTTACAATGTCATCCTGGGAAGACCATGGATTCATGATATGAAAGTAGTCCCGTCCCATCTACTTTACATCAAGTAATAAAATTCCCATCAAAATGGGGAATAAGGCAGATCAGGGGTGATCAGCAAACCTCGAGGAATCTTAATTCAATAACTCTTAATAACAAAAGAGACGCGGAAGAAACAACGAATTGTCAAATAGAGGCTCATCAACAAATAGAATGAGCCAGAACATGTGGACATCGACTCCAGACCAGATTTCATTTATGAATCAGAAGAAAAAGAACATATAAAACAACTGCTGAAGAACTCGAGGCTGTTCCAATCTCAGAACAAAATCCCGAAAGGAAACTTTACATTGGCGTAAAATTGTTAGAAAGATTAACTCCAGAACAAAAAGGTACATTTGTCAATTATTTAAAGGCTAATGAGGATTGTTTTGCATGGTCCCATTCGGATATGATAGGAATCCCACCGGAAGTGATGACTCACAAGTTAAACGAAGATCCATCATTCGTACATGTTAAACAAAAGAAACCAAAACAAGGATCTTTCAAAAATCAAGTGATCGATGAAGAAGTTCAAAAGCTTTTAAATATAGGTTCGATACGAGAGGTAAAGTATCCTGACTGGCTAGATAATACCATAGTTGTACCCAAAAAGAACGGCAAATGGCGGGTATGTGTCGATTATACTGATTTAAATAAAGCATGTCCTAAAGATTCATTTCCCTTGCCACATATAGATCAAATGATCGATGCAACCGCGGGTCATGAATTGTTAAGCTTTTTAGATGCATATTCTGGTTATAACCAAATCAAAATGGACCCCTTGGATGAAGAAAAGACTTCCTTCATTACTAACCGGGGGACCTATTGTTATAATGTTATGCCTTTTGGGTTCAAAAATGAAGGTGCCACTTATCAAAGATTAGTGACAAAAATGTTCCAAGAACATTTGGGGAAAACAATAGAGGTTTACATAGATGATATGCTTGTAAAGTCAATACAAGCGGTAGATCATCTACAACATCTCTCTATCACTTTTGATATTTTACGCAGGTACAATATGAAACTCAACCCAGAAAAATGTGCCTTCGGAGTACAATCTGGTAAATTTTTGGGATTCCTTGTGTCTAACAGAGGAATAGAGGTAAATCCAGCACAAATAAAAGCTATAGAAGAAATACCTGAAATTTTGAGAAATAAAAAAGAAGTCCAAAGATTGACAGGAAGAATAGCAGCTCTAGGGAGATTTATTTCTAAGTCTTCCGAAAAAAGCTTTAAATTCTTTGCAGTTCTTAAAAAGCAAAATCAGTTCGAATGGACTGAAGAATGTCAACAGGCTTTAAAAGACTTGAAGGTTTACTTGTCAAAACCACCATTGCTATCAAAGCCAAAAGAAGGGGAAAGATTATACATCTACCTGGCTGTCTCAGAAATTGTCGTAAGTGCAGTATTGGTAAGAGAAGAAAGAGGTAAACAATCTCCAATTTATTATGTAAGCAAAACTTTACTAGATGCAGAGACTAGATACCCGCATCTAGAAAAATTAGCTTTAGCATTAATAATGGCATCAAGAAAATTGCGTCCTTATTTTCAATGTCATCAAATTACGATCGTAACTTAATATCCTTTAAGGAATATTTTGCATAAACAAGAACTTTTAGGAAGATTAGCCAAATGGGCTATAGAATTAAGTGAAGATGATATAACATATCAACCTAGAACTGCAATTAAATCACAAATATTGGCCGACTTTGTAGCTGACTTTAGCAATAATATTACTCCTGAAGTAGAAAAGGAATTGCAAATTTTCAACCATACGCTGAGCGTTTAAATAAGAAATCACTATGCTAGGCACATGCTCTACAGACCCCCTCCACTCAACTCTCGGAACTCCGGGCATAGCTAAGGTAACGGTCTTAGCGTGACAATCAAGAATAGCATGACATGGGGATAACCAGTCCATGCCCAAAATTACATCAAAATCGACCATACTAAGTAACATCAGGTCCACTCGGGTCTCCATACCCCCAATAGATATAAGACACGACCGATACACACAGTCCACAATAATAGTATCACCGACCGGAGTCGAAACATGAACAGAAGTAACTAGATACTCACAGGGCATATTCAGAAAATGAGCAAAATAGGATGAGACATAAGAGTACGTGGAACCAGGGTCAAATAAAGCCAAAGCATCGGTGTGACAAACTGAAATAGTACATGTAATCACCGCATCTGAGGCCATAACATCAGGCCTAGCCAGAAGTGCATAAATATGTGGCTGGCCTCCACCTTCTCGACCTCCCCCTCTAGGACGGCCTCTAGCTGCCTGACCACCTCCCCTAGCTGCCTGAGTAGGTGGTGAGGTGACTGGGGCTGAAACCGAGGGCTGAACCCTCTGCTAGGATGAACTACCAAAATGACGGGGACATTGCCTCCACCCATGTCCGAGCTCTCCACACTCGTAACAATTACCTATAGCTGGGGAAAACGAAAGAGAACCTCCACCCCTCTGATAACCACCAGACGAACCATGCATAGAAGAGCCCTGATAAGATGATGCTCGGGCGGAGCTCTGAGCTGGAAGGGCACTAAAAGATGAACGTCACTGAAGAGCATTGCGAGGACCCTGCCCCGACGACACACCACTGTACGCTGACTGTGGAGGTCTAAATGAATGACCTCTATTAGGCTGAAATTGCCCTCTGGGATGGGCACCACTGAAATTACCTGATCCCCGAGGCCTCTTGACCTCTCTTTCCTCACGATCCTGCCTACGAACCGACTCAATATCCCGAGCAATATCAACAACCTACTCAAATGTGACTCCATACACCCTCTCTCTGGTCATCAAAATCCGAAGCTGATACGAGAGACCATCTACAAACCTCCTAATCCTCTCCCTGTCAGTAGGGACAATCTCAGACGCATGTCTGGCTAACTCAGAAAACCTCATCTCGTACTGGGTGAATGATAATTCTCCCTGGCGCAGCTTCTCAAACTGCATGCGCTGCTCCTCTCTATGGGACTGAGGAACATATTTCTCCAAAATGATCGTGGAGAACTGCTGCCAAGTGAGAGGTTTTGAATCAACCGGCCTATGCCTCTCGAATGATTCCCACCAAGTAAATGCAGCACCAGCAAACTAATAAGTAGCAAATGAAACTCCGCTGGTCTTCAAAATACCCGCAGTACGAAGCATCCTCTGACTTTTATTAAGAAAACCTTGGGCGTCCTCACCCTTTGTTCCACTGAAGGTCGGAGGCTTAAGTCTGTTGAACCTCTCCAACCTGCGCTGCTCATCCTCAGGCATAGCGACCACAAAATCCTGAGTTGGAGCAACCGGCTGAATTGGGGCTGCTCCTGGTGCCTGAATACCCTGTATAGCCTGTTCAGGTGTCCGGGCAGCTGGAGTCTGATTGCCGCCCCCGGCCTGAGCTGCAGTGGCAGTAGTAGACATAGCAACCGCCTGAGCTAAACTGGAACATATTGTCAATATCTGAGTCAGGGTCTCCTGAAGACCCGGAATAACAATAGGCACTGCTGGTTCCTGATCCTGTCCCGCTGGAACACCATCGGTGGGACCCTGATCCTGAACGATAGGGGGATCCTATGGTACCACCCCGGCTGCTGCATGAGCTGGTCCTCTACCTGTACCACAGCCTCGAACCCTTGTGGGTCTGGATGGTGTCTGGTCACCCTGATCGGTATTGCGTGTCCTCACCATTTGTGAGAGAATGATCCAATGTAAGTTTAGATTTCTCGAATCAATAGATGGCATGATAGAGTTCAAGAAAAATAGAGATATTTCCTAAAAGTTCTGCAGCCTCTTGATATAAGTACAGACGTCTCCGTACCAATCCGCAAGACTCTACTAAACATGCTCATGACCGTTGAGTCCTATGCAATCTAGAGCTCTGATACCAACTCGTCACGACCCCAAATGCTAACAGGCCGTGATGGTGCCTATTGTGGAACTAGGCTAGCCAACCATCAATTTACTACGCATTTGTTCGATTATAATTGTTCATAATATAACAATAAACAGCAGTCATAATAAAGAAATAAATTATATAAGTCTAACGCCCCCAACCATGAACTAAACAACTTTAAATAACCTCCCAGAACTGGAGTCAATAGTCATGAGCATCTAAGAATGAATAAGCCTAACTCTGCTAAAAATATTATAATATATGTCTCTGAATCAATTGCTAAAAACATAATACGAAAAGGAAGTGGAGAAGCTGTGGACGCTGGACAGCTACCTCGAAATCCCGTGAAATCTGCTAACGAACAAGCAAAAATTGCTACTGCTCCAGACCGTCACCTGAATCTGTGCATAGAGACACAGGGAGTCTTTATGAGTACGCCAACTCAGTAGTAACGAAAAGAAATCACAGTCTGAGAAATATAAAGCACACAAACAGATACACCATTTCACAACAACTAGTAAAACATCAAGTCACCAAGTAGTATCAGCAATTTCATAAGTTCGAAATCAGTTTCCAGAAAACCTTTGAGAATAAGTAAATATCAATATATCTCAGTGAAATCCTCAGTAAAACTTGGTTTGAAAATGAAGAAATCATAGTTTGAAAATTCAGTAAAATCTTCATAAAACTGCCCCTCAGGCCAAAATCATTTCTCGGAATAGATGCCCTCAGGCATTCCCTCAATCACTCAGTATCAGCCCCGCGGGCAATCATCATCACTCAATCGGTACCGGTTCTCACTGGGGGTGTGTTACAGACTCCGGAGGGGCTCCTACAGCCCAAGAGCAATAATAACATAAGGCCTGCAAGTCTTCTCACCTCTCTCATAAGGCCTGGAAGCATTCTCACCTCTCTCATAAGGCCTGGAAGCCTCCTCACGTCACTCATAAGGCCTGGAAGCCTCCTCACATCACTCATAAGTCCTGGAAGCCTCCTCACATCACTCAGTCAGACACTCTCAATTAGCCCTTAGGCCATAAACAAACCGGGTTCTCGACCCAAAACAGTGTTTCATTTTCTTCAATAAATAGTATCAAAATACTCTGAGTGTCAAAACAATTTATCAGGAAAAGACTGAGTGTAATTCACAACATATCAAATGAGAAAACACAGTAAAACAGTCCCTCAAGGGGTAAAAAGATTGGCACTAGGCCCCAAACACGGCTTACAGCCCAAAACATATCATAATATATAAATACTAATTAAGCAAAGGCTTAAAAATCGGTTTCGCAACTCAATAGTCGCCTAAATAGGAAAGATGTTTCCAAAGTTTCCACCTTTTCATTTCAAAACCCGTGAAAGGGTGCATAGTTCGGGGTTTCATACCCTCGGGAGAGGATTTCAAGGCATTACTTACCTAAAAACTAGCCCGGAATTATTCCGCAATGCGCTTGCCTCTCGAATCAACCTCCGAAGGGTCCAAATCTACCGAGTTTAGATTTTATCATCAATATATGCTTAAGGAACGAATTCCAATTGAAAAATATCAAATTTAACTCAATATTCTGAAACCGGTCAAAACCCGACCCCCAGGCTTGCGTCCTGAAATTCAGAAATTTTTATACAAAAGTGTTCTTCGTCCCCTCATGAGTCCGTACATATAAATAACACCAAAATCGGAGTTCGTTTGACCCCTCAAATCGATCCCTAAAGGTCTCATAATATCAAGCCCTAAAACCCAATTTTTCTACTGATTTTCCCTGAATTTACACTGGTTCTATGCCCCATAATCACTCATAATCGAGTTTTAAGACTAGAACACTTATCTCTATGAAGAACAAGAATTCCCTCTTCAAAAACCCTTCAGAAGCCTCAAACCCAGATGAAATATTGAGAAAGATGGCTAAAATTCGCGAAGGCTGGGTTTTTATACCTTCTGCCAGTGATCTCGCACCTGCGATCACTTACTCGCACCTACGGCTTCGCAGGTGCGATGCTCCTTCCGCACCTGCGATCTCCCCTGAAGTCTCCCAATTCCGCACATGCGATGCACCTTCCGCACCTGCGACCTCGCACGTGCGACAAATTCCTCGCACTTGCAGACCACTCCCCACTCAGCCAAATCTCGCACCTGCAGAACCGCACCTGCGGCCCCCTTTCCGCAGGTGCGAAAACACCAGCAACACCAATGTGCAGATTCACCAAAATCACTCCAAACTTCCCGTTAACCACCCGAAACCATCCCGAGCCCCTCGGGACCCCAAAAAAACTTACCAACATATCCCATAACATCATTCAAACTTAGTTGCACCCTCAAAACACCAAAACTAACATCAAAACACCAAGTTCACATCGGATTCAAGCCTAAGAACTTCGAAAATTCTAAAATCCACCAATGACGCCGAAACTATCCAAAACAACTCCGATTGACCTAAAATTTTGCGGGCAAGTCCAAAATGACATTACGAACCTGTTCCAACTTTCGGAATTCCATTCCGATCCTGATAGCCTATTTTCCACTGTCGTCCAGAAATCGCCAAAAACTAACTTCCGCCAATTCAAGCTAATTCTACACCGGACATCACAAAATTATTCTAAACACACTCCTAAGTCCCAAATCACCTAACGAAGATATCCGAGCCATAAAATTCGCATTCCGAGGTCGTTTACCAATAAGTCAACTCTTAGTTGACTTTTCCCATTTTAAGGCTATGTTTAAAGGCTAATTGATTGAACTCTCACTACAACCATTCGATTTCAAGCCTATCAAGTCTAATACATCAAATACAGTATAACCAATCTATAACAAGTCAATAACAACAATTATAATGCAGGTTTTTACGTAACGACGGACCGGGTCGTTACACTCCACGCCTTTGTGCTCTTAGGGTTGCTTCTAAATTTAAATTCCAATTGTGTCCCTAGTGGCACTCTCTTTTATTTCCATAATAGTTATACGGTACGTTTTACTACCCCAACTCCTTTCTGAATATTTCACAAGAATTACGATGTCGTATTTGCGAGGCTGAATTTCCTATGTAGGGTTTCACTATGTTTATCTTGCACAATCTGGTGATTCATATGGACCTCTTATCTAGCCATAACTAGTCTTTTCCTGAATAAACAACTAACTACTCATCAGTCCATGCTCATATTTATATTTTGCGTAACCTCTCTTGGGTTATCTCTTTTGTCTTAACTTACCTCTCGCATTGCCTCCTTATGGATCAAGTGTTTATTCGCACTTACTATCAATAACATCCTGGTCGGGAACCTTACTGCCACTCCCCGACATCGTGCTTGAATAATAGTCTGGAGTCGTAACATATATTTAGGATTTAAATAAATGCAATATCATCACTTTCACCTTTTTACCGCATTCTTTATTTACTATTTCATAGTTACTTGAACTACATAACTCTGACTTACTACCATATCACACCGTCTTTCCCTCTTTAGGGGAGTAATAGCATTTAGTGCTATGAAGATTTACCTATATATGGTTTACCTCTACATCTTTGGTGATTTTTCACGACTTCACTAACTCTTACTCGCCTTGTGGTAACCCTTCCCTACTAAGGATAACTGAATTGCTTATGCACGAGGGTGACACATAGTGTAACTGGCACACTTAGTCCCTTAAGCATGACTCTCCTCACATTGCTTGCTTTACGGAAGCGTCTTCCAGAACGACCTTTAAAGGTTATTCTTCCGTTGTCCATTCTATCATTTCTGGTACACGATTTCTGAAATACTTACGATGTCGACTATTATCGAACCTTTTGGTCCCAAAATCATGTTCGATTTTTTTGTTTACTAGCCTATGTTTATTTCTATTACTCTGCAAGGGTCTAACTTAGCCTTCTGGTAATTACTTTGGAGTCGCCAACTCATTTTCTCGAAATAAGAATATGACTTTATGGCTTACACTCTTTTATATTCTCAAGGTATTTCACCTCTTGTCTTTTCCTTTACTTGACTATAAACTATGTCATCCCGTCATATTATGATTTATTGTTACCACCCTTTTATCATATCTTACACGTAATGCTTCATTTACTTTCTTCTTATTCTCCTGCTAATATCTTTGTTTATTACCTTATTCTAAAAGCTTCAACAAAACAATGTTTCACTTTTAGCTCCCCTGGCTCAATCCACCTTTTTGGGTTACTCTAACCAAGCTTGATCTTGATATCTCATCCTTCTTATAAACTATATATGTTATCTCTCATAGG
Organism: Nicotiana undulata; assembly: GCA_005239495.1. NCBI lineage: Eukaryota > Viridiplantae > Streptophyta > Magnoliopsida > Solanales > Solanaceae > Nicotiana > Nicotiana undulata. The sequence goes on from ML287997.1 coordinate 9,378, forward strand.
GAATAACTGAGATGGGCGTGGCCAATTGTGCATACCTCTATTTCTGTTGAAGGTAACTTAGAATCATTATATTTCTCTGCCTGAATTGGCAATTCGGATAATCTTCATTAACTGGGTACCTCGTACCCTTCTTCACCTTGTTTCTGTTACCCGTTGAAACTTAGACTTTTACCTTCTGATACTCCCATGGCCTGCTATTCGCGGGGTATGTTAGATATTCCCGTCTAGGACTTGAGTAGAAAATTTGCACATCTGGTATGCACGATATGATAGGGCCTCAAACTGGGCCACATTGTCAAGAATTCTCTATCTACTAGTGCCCGTGCTTGCTGCTGTATTAGCCCTCTGGCTAGCTGTAATTTTCCAAATTGCAAGCATCTCTATAATTAGCAAACATAAGTCTTGGCTCGAACTCTAATGACTCAACTCTATAGCACGATGTGGATTTGAAAGAAGGGTAATACACTCCCAAAATGCCTTGTAGCTTCTTGTTTATAAAATGTGGTACACAACACATCTATAAACAAGGCTCTAGACACGGCTTGTAGACTCCCGAGGACAGAATTGCTATGATACCAAGTTTGTCACGCCCCAAACATGAAGAGGCATGGCTGGCACCCGGTGCCATACTCGGCCCGAGCATACCACTCTGAAACTGTGAACTCTAGAGGGGTAACCCTCAACTTAGGCCGATGAGGCCGTATTCTAAATCATCTGAAAATAACATCTCTCTCATATGAGGGGTAAACATACCAAAAGCTGATATATATAATTGTGCAGGACGACGAAGCCGCCATGAACATCTACTGCTATACAAAATGTACAGGACTCGTCTACAATCCTCTAGAGATAACTGAACTGTACCATGGTCGGGACAGGGCCTCGACCTACCCATTAAATCTGTATATATAAAAATGGAGTCCAAGGTCTAGACTTGGTAACTCCGAGGAAGTGGAGCTTACCAACCAAGCTGATGTTTAACTCTGTCTGCTGGTAGGGTCTGTCCAGCTATCAATGAGGACCTGCATGCATGAAATGCAGCATCCCCGGCAAAAGGGACGTCAATACGAAATAATGTACCGAGTATGTAAGGTAACAGAATAACTTAAAGCTGAAACTGATCTGATAATATAATAATTGAAATTAACTGGGAGTCAAAGACAATCTGAAGATATGCTTACCTGTTGATACTGACTCAACTCTCTCAATATAGTAAGTAAAATATTTATCCGGCCTTATAAGGCTCAGTATGTGTAACTGCTCTGTCGTAGTAGGCTCTCTCATAGGTGCTCAGCCATATTAGGCTCTGTATCTCGGTCATTCTGGGCTCGCTTATAGGCGTTCGACCATAGTAGGCTCGGTATATAACTAACCATATGATTAGAGGTTGCCCAATAGTGGCCTGTCTATCGATTATAGCTCGATGGTAATGAAAATACTTTAATACTGTATATATACACTCTGTGCTCTCTTGACTAGAAGAAGAAAATACTTCAATTGAATATGAAGTCCCGATAAGGAGAATATTGTAACTTACAAGACTAGAAAAATATACGTAAATTCCGGGATATGAATTTTTCTTTATGCCTCGTTATCAAACTCGTGTAATTACGAGATCATGCCAAAATGAAGGAAGGGCTTAGACTTAACATACCTTATCACAATATTACCAATCACCAAGTTGAACTCGCCTCTTTGCACCTTAATCTACAACAACGATAATAATACTATCATTAAGTTACGAAAGGTACAACTATCCCACAACGAACGACACACTTATTTTGTGTTAAAACGGGCAGCATCACCCCTATAATCCTTACTTCCTCCAAATTCAAGATAACACCAACAACACAAGAACACAACAACAAAAACATATATACATCATTTTCCAGCCTTATATACACCATAAAATACTACAAAACAGCCCAACACACCCCAATCTCTTCATACACAAAACGGCCATCGTAGTTGTGTCAAACTATCCAAAAATGTTACGACGAACGACCAAACCACCAACCTTATTTTATGTTGTGTTTCTCCACACCCTTCCTCCTCCAATACTCCACAAAATAGTAGTAAAACATGCAGCCCGACAGCAACACAAAACAGTCCACTACAAGTGAATAACTCGAACTCACGGCTTTCAATCACTGTCCCGTGAGTTCTTACAAGTATAGAACGATTTACCATAATTTTACAGCAGAAAAAATGAATGAAAGAGAGCAGTAAACTTACCTTATTTGTTGGATAAATCAGCTCTTATCTTGATTCTTCAAACTCTAGGTTTTTCTCCAACTAGAACTTGAAAAGAAGAGAAAATTATTTAGGGTTTTGTCTTGAATATTTTGGGAGCATTTTGCTGGGGTGTACATCTGATTTTTTTGATCTATTATGAGTGTAATATCTGAAGGAAATCAGCCCTTAAAAGGACTCTTTGGCTGACCTTGGAGCTTTTAATTGAGGCCTCTTCTTTTGGCAAGTAGGTGATGCACATACTTGTCACCTACCAGTCTACGTAGTCTCACGAAAACGTGAATATCTCTCTATTCCAATGTCGTATCAATGAACGATTTACTCCGTTGGAAACTAGACTCAAAGATATTCAATTTGATGCATGGAACACCCCATAACTCTAAGTATATTGGGAGAAAATCGCAGTTACATTTGACCCAAATTTTTAGTAAAACTTGTGAACATAACTTGTGATGACTTTCATCGACTTTTGTTCTACAACTCGCTTGACTTCAAAACATAACACACGACTATCATACTACTAATATAAATCATAACATAATCTCCTTTTCATGTTAATCACCCTAGTCTCACCCCAAAAGTACATGTTATAACATTCCCAACTTGACGACTTTCGACGAAACATTGTTTTCTTCAAATCCTTTAGCTTCTGAACCTTCCAACCCTCTTTCTACTTGTTGTTCATGATCTCAATATTTGTCACCTCCGAGGTAACCTGGTTAACTTACTTTATATACTTCCAAAGTTATCTCATTTATGAGCTTACATCAATTGACTTACGACGTACTTTTGCGTACGAAAACATGGGGTGTAACAGTTCTTTCCCTATCAGTGTTTGTTTCTAGATCTTACGATGAAGCAGATTATTGGTAAAGGATATTTATCTGGGATCTCTACATCCTTGATGAATAGGAGTCACCGTCTGTTGTATACTCTAGTTTCATGTCTCCAGCTGAAGCACATCATCGATTAAGACATCCCTCTCTACCTTTGTTGAAGAAACTTTGTCCTAAGTTTAAGAATACTTTCTCATTGGATTATGAATCATGTCGATTTGCAAAACACCATCGTATCTCATTAGGTCCAAGGGTTAATAAGCAAGTTGAGTCAGCTTTTGAGTTAGTGTATTTTGATGTGGGGACCATGCCCTGTTGTTTCTAAAATTGGGCATAAGTATTTTTGTTATTTTTTGAATAATTTTTCTCAAATGACTTGGATTTACATTATGAATAGTCGCTCTGAAGTGTTTACTCACCTTTGCCTTTTGTGCTGAAGTCAAAACTCAATTCAATTTTTTAGTACGTATTCTAAAGAGTGATAATGCTAAAGAATACATGTCAGAGTTATTTACGTTAGACAACATGGTATAATAAATATGTCTTCATGTGTTGATACACCCTCTCAAAATGAAGTTGCTGAGAGGAAGAATAGGTATCTACTTGAGACAGCTCGAACACTTTTGTTCCAAAAGAAGGTTCCTAAATAGTTCTGGGCTGATGCGATCTACGACTTGTTTTCTGATTAATCGCACGCTATCTACTGTGATTGGTGGTAATATTCCTTATAGTGTTCTTTTTTCAAACAAGTCATTATTTTCTATGGAACCTAATATGTTTGGATGCACATGTTATGTTCGGGATGTTCGGTCATCTGTTACCAAGTTAGATCCCAAGGCATTGAAATGTATTTTCCTAGGCTATTCTCCCCTTCAGAAAGGGTATCAGTATTATTCTACTGAACTTTCAAAGACTACACCATTCTTCTATGCACCTCCCATTTCTACAAGTCTGGGGAAGGAAGACGAGTGACTGGTATATCAAGTTACCCGTGCTTTGACAGAACAACCATATGATATTCCTCCATCTCTTAGTTCTTCTATTGAGAACCAATCGACTATTGTACCTTCAGCACCTACTCCATCCATGTTAGCAAGACCACCAATTATTCAAGTTTACTCGCGAAGACGAGAGACAAATAATACATGTCCTGCAACAGTTCATTCGTCATCAGATCCTCCTTCGCCTGATCCTACGGAAAATCTTGACCTTCTTATTTCTCTTCGCAAAGGTATACGTACTTGTAATTCTACATATTCCATTGCTAATTTTGTTTCCTATGATTGTTATCCTCTACGTTTAGATCTATGAGTGCTTCTCTAGACTCCATCACAATATCCAAAACCGTGAAGGAAGCATTGAATAATCCAGATTGTATGATCTAATACTTGTGGAAATATATGCCTTAAAGGATAATCGCACGTGGAATTTGGCGGACTTACCTAAAGAAAAGAAACCAGTGGGATGTTAGTGGCTCTTTACAATTAAAGTTAATCTATATGGTTCTGTGTCAAGATTTAAGGCTCGACTTGTGGCTAAAGGATATGCTCAAACTTATGGGATGGATTATTCCGACACTTTCTCCCCCGTTGCCAAACTCACTTATGTCCGCTTATTTATTACTCTAGCTACTTCCGAGAATTGGCCTTAACATCAGTTGGATATCAAAGAATGCGTTCCTTCATGGTAATCTTCAAGAGAAAGTGTATGGAGCAACCACCGATTTTGTTGCTCAGGGGGAGTGTTATTTGAAGAAGTCCTCGTATGGCTTGAAGAAGAGTCCTCGAGCTTGATTTGACAAGTTCAGTGGGAGTTTGGGCTGAAAATGAGCATGTGTGATCACTTAGTCTTCTATCGGCAATCAATAGCTGGCACTATTGTCCGTGTTGTATAAGTTGATGACATTGTTATCACAGAAGTGACTATGCGTGGATCTCTTCCCTCAAGTCTTTCCAGCATACTAGGCTTCATACAAAAACCTCGGGCATGTGGAAGTACTTTTTGAGAGTAGAAGTAAATAGAAGTGAGAAGGAAATTCTTTTGTCTCAAGGAAAGTATATTCTTGACTTGCTTGTAGAAACTAAAAAGTTGGCAGCTAAACCCTGATGTACTCTGATGGTTCTTGATGTGCACCTTATGAAAAATGATGGCGATTCTTTTGATGGTCCAGAAAGATATAGGAGGTTAGGTCGAAAATTAAACTACATCATTGTGACTCATCTAGATATTGCTTTTGCGGTAAGTGTTGTTAGCCAGTACATGTCCGCACCAATGGTCAAACATTGGGCAGCTTTGGAAAAGATGTTATGTTACCTGAAAGGAGCTCCTGGACTTGGCATTTTATATAGTAGTAATCACGGCCATACTCTAATTGAGTGTTTTACCGATGCTAACTGGGATGGATCCAAAATTGATAGAAGATATACTATAGACTAGTGTGTCTTTGTTGGAGGGAACCTAGTATCGTGGAGAAGTAAGAAGCAAAGTGTTGTATCTCGATCCAGTGCAGAATCCGAGTACAGAGCTATGTCACAATCTACGTGTGAGATTATGTGGATACATAATCTTTTGACTGAAATTGGGTTGGAGCATCCAATACCAGCAAAATTCTGGTGTGCAATCAAGTTGTCCTCCATATTGCGTCAAATCCGATATATCATGAAACAACTAAGCATATTGAGGTTATCTGTCATTTTATTGGTGAGATGATTTATGAAAACTAAATATCTGCTGGCTACGAAGACAAGAGAACAATCGGCTGATTTATTCACGGGGTATTGAGCGGAATTCAAGTTGATTACCTTCGTAATGAGCTGGGCATGATCAATATCTATGCTCCATCTTGATGGGAGTGGTACAGAATGAATGTAGACATAATCTTATATAATGTACACAACTAGTAAAATTATAGGATTCACGGCCGATTTATAGGATCCCCGTTTTTATTCTTTCTATAGTTTGGGCTTTATATATTTGTATATATATATGTTACATCTTGGAATAATAACAACAACGAGATTGCCGTATTGTCTCTATATTTAACAGTTTTAAATTCCCAGGAACTAGAAACAGTCTTTATGGAGAGAATGAATGATTGAGAAGAACAGAATGCAACTTCAATTTCCTACCTCAAGCATACATTTTCAAGTTCTTCCTGACAGGATGAACAAGAATATAGTCATTTTCTTTGATAGATTCAAGAATTAAGACCAAATGTCATCATCCATTTTCCTTATATATACATTCAGGTAATAAAATAATTTTCTTGAACTTTCATTTGATATTGCAGATGAAGAACTTGTGTCTGGTGGTATAAGTTGTTACTTTCTTTAATTATATGGTACTGAAATAATAGGAGGTCAAGTGCACCATAATCACACTCTTAGCTGTACACCGAACATCATAGGAATAGCTCTTCACTGTGACATCTTCACAAATGTTCCACGTACCCAACAAACAGGAAGTTCAAGCAGTTGATATCTAAAACAAAGTTCAAAGTTCTTCTTTCATCTGGCCTGATGGCAGAGAACCTACCAAGTATGTACAATGTTGTAATTATTGAAGGAGATGATGCTAATTTGCAATTAAAAAAAAATCATGAGCATATAAAATACCACTTAAATCTTGACTATGGAGGGGCGGACTTGTACTGAGACCCATCTCGACAACATTATGTAGCTCATCATCCCATACCTTAGGCAACTGAATAAATAAGTGGAATCGTTCGATTATAGAGTAAGGCTATTTGTGCTGCAGTGGTAGAAGAAACATTCATGATTCACTGCATGAAATAACTAGTATTCAGAATGCTACCTGAGATGAGGACTCTTTGTAGCCACCATTAGTTGCGTATAATTGGGGATAGATCGACCTAAGAAGTGCATCGGTAGAGTTTCCTAAACCAGGAAGACCTGACTGAAGTAGGCCTGGTTGCAGTTGTTGCAAGGAGTGATATGGCATTGTCATATCAGGAGCAAAAGCAAGTGACGAAGAAGGAACTGTTCGTGAATGGAGAATCTGCGAGAAGAAGTGAAAGAATGCGCTATATTTAGAAACTAGAATTACGCATAAAACCATGTTCCGCTTCATGTAATTCACAGAAAAATGCACTGATTCTTACATCTTTTGCAAGGAGCCCATCAATATTAAAATCCAGCCGCGGGTTTATCGTTGCAAGCTTCATTGAGAGGAACTGAGAGAACAAGAAGTCCAGTCATTTATCGAACACAAATACGTTAAGAGGCCATGAAAAGAGGGTTCTTCTGTTTTAAGTAAATTTCTAAGATTTTGCCAGAATTAAAGCAAACAACAACTAAATAAGAAACTAGTGATTCAGAAATCAGAAATCAATGCAACATTTTGTGGAACTGTAGATGCATGTGCATTACACTTTAAGATTAGAGATAAAATTACCACCCAAAAGAGGCAAAAAAGAAAGGTGGCGTTAATCATTCACTAAACAGCATCATCAGAACGAAACAAAATGGATTTTGAGGGAAGTGCAAGGGGAATAACAAAGTAAAATTTGGGGAAGTGAATAATAGATTAAATTATTAAATAGCATACCTCCACCTGTCTTTGAAGAGATTGTACATAATTAATGATTTCATCCAGCATCACTGCTTTCCCAGTGACCTGCAAAACCGCCGGTTCTCAGTTCTCACTGGAGATGTATAAAAGAGAAGATGCCTACTATTGTGATGGACGTGCTGTAAGAAGGCTGTTTATTGCAAAATAAACTAACCTTGTTGCAACCAGGTACAAGATCCTGAAGATATTTCATCCGTTCACTGATCTTCTCCCTCCTTAGCTGTATCAAAATAAAGTTCGTCAAATTTGAAAGAACTACAAGATGAGATCTCGTTACAACCTTTAAGCTTCTATTTTGGAGTCTTTACTCTTTCTGCAAGACTATGGCTATTTGTTGCCTGGCCTCTTCGAGCTCGAATGTGTATGTATTCTTCTTTAGGTGGATCCGCCGATTGAGACCCCTGTTTACTATTCTTTCCACCAAGCCTGTTTTGCTCTCCCTTCTGAATTTCTGCTTGATCTTTTGTCGGTTCAGCTGGTGGTTGTTGTGCTCCCTTCGTTTGATCAAATTCTGTATCCTAACAAAATGACAAGTAGACTTAACATAGAAGAACTTGCACAGAAAACAACATTTGAGAAACATTGCAGTTGCAGCTATTGCAATCCATAGAAAGAATTAATATAAGCAAATTGTACCTGACCACTTCTTTTCCTTTTCTTTGAGCCAAGGCTCCTAGCAGAAGAATCCTTACCCTCCACTTCTTCTTGATAGCCGCTACATTCAGCCTCATCAGACTCGTTTCTGGGGATGCCAACGCATTCCTTTCCTTCATCCCGAGACCTAGCAAAGCTTTCATTTTTCTCATTCTTGAGGCGGCTTCTATCTATGGCACCATGTTCAAGAGGTAAACAAACATCCTCAGAACTTTCAACCACATTTCCTGTGTGCTGCTTCTCACTGATTGCAGCAGAAGGTGACTGTAAGCCTTTACTAGCGAAAACCTCCTGTGGCCGATGCAAGGCCAGTCCATTATGATACATATTAGGAGAATTAGGGATGGTAAAGGGGTTCATCATATCACCAACTTTTCCTCCACTGAAGCATGAAAATCTTGCAGCTCTCTCAATAAAACCTGAATCAGCTGGAAACTGAGATAAGCTCTGAGGAAGCATACCAGGAGTAGGGGGTACAAACGTGCCCTCTTTCAACGATATTACATTTGGTTGAGCCCAACTCATACCATGCATTCTATTAACAATAGTTCTCAGGGGGTCTAATGCATTTGTCGTGCCATGATTCATTTGAATATCAGTATCACTTAAGCCTAAGTTTGATGAACCGGTCGGATGATCCCAAACACTAGCACAGAACGAATCTACCGTTGGATTGCTATTCGAAACCATCCCAATGGATGCATTAGTCAAATTGGTGTCGCTTAATTGCCAAACCGATGACATATTTGGTGATTGGAAGTTCAAAGCATCCTCACACCTCTTTTCTGACTCGGCATCATTCTTGCTAACCATATCCATCCTTTGAAAGTGTAGCAAATTAATCAAGACTCGAAAAATTTCTCTTGAGTATCAGGAACACAACCTAAAGATGGAACAAGAACTTGAGAATTTCACAAAATCCTCATTGCTCTATATTTGACAATCTTAAGTAAAGATCATAATACAGGTGGAGAAATTAGAGCAATATTATTTCATATACTCTTTACTAACCATGTTCTCAAAATTTCCAGCTCAACAAGATGAAACAAGACTACAAAAGTTTGTACACTAGAAAATCAACTAAGAATTTAGCACAAACAAGTCAAAGCTAGCCACTCAAACAGCTGGAAAATACATAACCAAGAAAATAACAGTTCAAAACACAAAATGCAAGGATCATGGAAATTGAAATAAACCAACAACTCAAAAAAAATCAAACTTGCATGGAACCCATTATTCCAAAGCATTCAGAAAAGTCCAAGCAACATTATCCAAGAAAACACATTCCCAGTTCAATAAAGAGCATTTGCAGTTAATTGAAGAGGAAAGGCATTAAATTTCAGCATCATAAATAAAGTACTCGTTTTCAAAACCCTAGTCAGGGGGGAAAAACAGACCCACCCACCTTCCAAAGCTCAGCTCTGAAACAGAAAAAGACCTGACTAAAAAGTGGGAAGCAAGAAAAGATACCTCATTTGAGATTGTGTGCTACATTTGCTTCTCTGTACACTATTTTCTTGAAATTTGGCTAACTGTTATGTACTCTCACTCAGTCACTGTATGCTGTGAAGATATAAATAACACTCTGCTATTAACCACAGTCAAAGAAGAAAATGGGTATTTTTGAAGGAATAGAAAAAGGAAAGCATAGAAATAAACGTCTCTTTGCGCCTGCATTAAAAACAGTGTCTTGATGATTAACCACCGCCACTGCTACTGTTAAAATATTAAACTAACTCCAACTTTTAAAGGAAAAAATTATTAACATTAAGAATTTATAGAACTACTTATGTTGTGACATTTGGTATAGTTTTGAAGATTTTTTAAGAAAATAATGCTGGAAAATGTCTGTTTTAATTTCAGAAAATAGCAGTGTTCATTAATTTTAAAGGCGAAATGGCTTGCTAACCACTTAAACTTGCATGGCTTTTGAAAGCTGATACACCAACTTGTGAGTTTCCCATTTGAACACTCAAACTCGTGAAACCCATAACTAATAAACACGTTTGACCGTTGACCCATCCCATGTGGCGTCAGTTGGTCGTAGTCAGCTTTGTGCGTAAGTCTCACGACTTTTAGGAGCGTGAGAGCCCCTTTCCCAACGCCCAGCAAAACCAAAGCAGCAAAACCACCCCCTCTCATCATCTGCTTAAACTTAGTAAAATTCATCATTCCGTCTCCATCAATGTCCACTTTCTTTATCATTTGCTTGTAATCCTCTATTATCCGTCCTTGCTTTATGATTTGCTTAACCCTAACGACGCCAACACAGATTTCAATTCATCTTCACTTATGAAACCATCTCCATTTTGGTTGAATACATTGAACGCCTCACGCATATCTTCTTCTTTGTCGCGTTCGTCCATTATCGTTTGGTAAAGTGAACCAAATTCGTCAATGTTGACGCATCCGTTGCCGTTCACGTCGATTTTGTCGATCATTTGTGTCAATTCTGAATCTGGAATGAATATTCCCATGTTCTCTAACGAATCGTTTAACTCATTTTTCCTTATTCTTCCGTTGTCGTTTCGATCGAACATTTGGAAAATTTGTCGGAGTTCCTCTGTGGCCATTTCTCCTTTAATTTGTGGTGTAATTGGATGTCGAAAAGGGGGATTGGCGGTTGTTGTTGCGGCGCCGGCTACCGCAAGTGGTGGTGTTGTTGGTGGCGGCGAGTTTTTTGGGAATTGAAGAGAGAAGAATTGTTTGTAAATCAAATTCTGAAGAAAATGGCTGGCAATGGAATTGGGAATTAAAAGAGGGGGGACCCCAATCGGTGGGGGTTTATTTTCCCGCCTCTGACGTGTAAAATTACGATTGGGTCAGTGTTGACTTGATGGACACGTTAGCGAATGTGTAATACATGTGTGAATGGTCAAGGGTAAAATGTGTTTATTAGTTATGGGTTTCACGAATTTGAGTATTTAAATGGGAAAGTTCTAAGTTGGTGTATCGGCTTTCAAAAGTTCTACAAGCTTAAGTGGCCAGGAGGCCATTCTGCCTAGTTTAAATGAAAACCTTTTTTTATAATAAATCTAGTATTCCATACTTACGGACTCTGATTAATTCGAATTTTCAAAGCACATCATATATTTTAGGACGAAATACTTCTTATTAAGATTCTTTTATTTTCATACTAGAATTCGAAACTTATGATTAAAAGTGGAGGGATTTCATACATCCACCACCCGTAATTACACTTGGACAATCAAAAGAGCAAGGGCTCGTTTGGTACTCGGGATAAGGAATAATTAATTCTAATATTAAATTTGAGATGTGTTTTCTCATATTTGATTGGCGAAGTTAGAAATTTACTCAAGAATATTTTAATTTGAAAGAAGTGAAAAAAATTTATGACAAAGGATATTTAATATATATTTTATATTTCTCAAATGTAATATTTTATCTATTTACACAGTGTAATGTTTCGAAGAAGCGTGATTAATTGACTATCCTTGTAACCATGTGACTTTGCCACTGAAGCCACGGTATAACTTTTGTTGTGATTAGTTATTTCAGGATTATAGTATTATTTTTATGAAAGAATAGAATAATAATATTGAATAATTAATTACAAAACAATTAATCCTAAAATAACTTTATTTTTTAATAAAAAAGACGCCATAGTAATTTTAATTTGATGCTAATAGGGACCTATTCTATTAAGCCAGCAACTGACATTGCCAACTCTTGCCAGACATTACTTTATCTATTATTATAATTTTAGTTCTGCCTTTGTCTGTACCTTGAGAGGAGAGCATAGTTACATAATCTTAGCGGGCGTTAGGACATAAGAATTAAAACTTTAGGAAAAAAAAAGTGAAAAATTTGTTTTAAGTGAAAACGATATTTAAAAACTAAAGTTATTTTTGACAAAATATAATTTTGGATTGTTATTAAAGTTTTATGAGTGAAAGTTTTGAAAATTTATGGTCAAATACTAATTTAGAAAAAAATTAATTATTTTTTTTAAATTGAAATTTTTCTTATGTCCAAGCGGGCTCTTAATTTGGTTCTGTTTGGTCAATTGGCACATGCTTCCTCCGGTTTACAATAAATGATCAGTTTATTTTTTCATTTTGGTTCAAAATAAGTGTCCATTTATATAATTAAAAAAGAATTTAATTTATTTTTACAAAATAATCATTATGTACATATTCTTAAAAGATTTTTTTACTCCTCATATTAAATAGTTAATTAGGAATAGTTTAGTCATAATAGATATTTTTATATATAATTTAATTTTTTTTTAATTAACGTAAACTGGTCGGCCATTGTGAACCGGAGGGATTACTACTTTAACTTTAAAGCTTTGTATTCTCACACTTTTATGGCCACTTGGGTAGCTTCTAAAGGAGACCTACCTACATGTACCAAGTTTAGGTCTGTGCGTCTTATTTTGATAACTTCCCTAGCTTATCCACGTCTGTGCATACCTATATAGAGGCCGTTTCTCTCAAATATATTTAAAAAATAGAGAGAAAATCATACTAAAAGATTAAGTTTTAAGCTTTAACGGTATAAAATATTTATACGCTATCATATCAAACACAAAATAATTATAGGTAAATTTTCGTAATAATATTAATTGTTAACCTCGTGAAGTTGATAATAATGTCTAACATATTATCACATGATAACTACATTGATGTAAAAAATTCTTCATAATGCCAGTTTAAATAACTCTTTTTTTATGTCAGTTCATATAACTAGCTTAAATCCAAAATATTTTACATTTCCCCTAAGAAAGAGTAGCACAGATTTTTTATGAGTTGGAAATTTCTGAATTTTTAAAATATTTTCTTGAGTACTCTTAACTAAAATAAATTTCTGCCTAATTTATATCCATTCGTTTCAAATTAGATGAAGTACTTTCCTTTTTAGTCTATTTTAAAATAAATGATACATTTCTATTATTTAAAAATAATTCAACTTTAAATTCTTCATTTTACTCATTTTACCCTTAGGGTGTGTTTGGTATGAAGGAAAATATTTTCCGAAAAATATTTTCTATTTTTTCCATGTTTGGTTGGCTTAAATGATTTGGAAAATATTTTCATCATCAACTCATTTTCCTCCAGTTTGGAGAAAAATATTTTCCCTATCAAAAGTAGGGAAAAACATTTTCCAAAACTCATTCTCAAACTTTCTCACCTTATTTCCTACCCTCACCAACCCACCCCACACCCACCCATCTAAACCCCAAAAATATATTTTTTTTGTCACCACCCACCCATCCCCACCCCCAAATACCACCCAGCAAATTTTTTTTTTTTTTTTTTTTTTGTAATTTTTAAATTTCTGTTTTTTTTTTTTGCACCCCCACTCCAACCCCCTCCCCCGGAAAAATATTTTTTTATATATATTTTCAGTTTTACTTTTTTCATCTTTCGGCTTACAGGTTCAAAATTTTACTAGTTCCAAAGTTATGAGTTCAGAGGTTTATGTGTTTCGAAGTTTACGGGTTCGAAATTTCGCGGTTTCGAAAGTTTTGCGGTTCAGAAGTTTATGAAATTTGTGGGTTCGAAATATTATTGGTTCGAAAGTTTATGGCTTCATATTTATTGTCTCAAAATTATTTATGAATACTCTTGAGAAAATATTTTCCTTTATTTGCGTATCAAACACCGAAAATGAATAAAATTATTACTTGTTTTCCAAGAAAATATTTTCTTGAAAAATATTTTTCACAAAAAACATTTTCCTTTATATTTAACACACCTTTAATCAGAAGCTTTTATAACTATACAAATGTCATGATCCCACAAAACTTTTACCCCTTAAGTTTTTAAGATAAAAATTTTCAAAAATTTCTTATTTTTTAAACTCCGTACCAAATCTAACTATCTCGTTTAAATTGAAAGGGAGGGAGTAACACTTTTTGACTATCCTGTTTTGGACCCTCGTTCATTATAGGATGAAGTACTAAAAGCACTTTCTACCCTCTGTTTCGTTCACAACTTTGCCAAACTGAAGAGTGCTTTACTCATTTCCAACTAATTCTTGGAGCACCAATAAACGCCGTAGAATGTTCATTTATCATTTTGTGTATAAAATTACTTTTATTAGTGAATACTTTACTCCTCATATGATATTGTCCGACACGATTCTTCAAATTTATCGATCCCAATGTAACTACCGAACGCCGGCAAGAAACCAAAAGAAAAACCAACTTCATGGACCAAATTCTTGTGGTAATGAAACCTGAATGCAGATAAGGAACTTATAAGTTTTCTATACATAGCAAGACAAGATAAGGCGGCATTCTCACTAATCTTTTATGAATGCTTATTAAAAGGCTTGGCAGTGGCAACTTATGGCAAAGCTTTTAAACATTTTTCGATCGTCCATTTGCTTGTTTCCCAGAAATATGCAGTAAGTGTAGGTCATAAGCAACATCAATCAATAGTGGTTTTTGGCCAAATCAAAGATTTGAGGAGGAAGATGAAGAAATTTTTTGTGTGTATTATATCATCTGAAACTCTATATATATACAAGTCTATATGCTGAAAATAAATAATGAAAGAATGAAAATTAAAGAATATTCCCTATACACTTGTCATGATTTTATTCCCTATTCTATAACAAAATAACTACTTTTATTCCTCTACTATGTACTGCACATGTGTGTGAGCACGTGTGTGTAATTTCCAGCCTTTTCATTTTGAGCATAGTGTACCATATCAATGGCCAAGATTAAATCCAGCTGAGGGTCGAGATGCTGCCACGTGTCTCATTAATTGAGAGACCAAATATACATCTTACCTAAATAGATCTGAAATCCCTAAGTCTTGTCTGAAAACTTCACCTCTTCTTTCCCTTCTTCTTTTTCTGATCGATTGAAAAGTTCATCAGCAAAACTTTTCTCCTTCTTCTCTTCATCCCCCCTCAAGTTGGAGGGGAGAGAATGGACCCCAACTTGTGTAAGATAAGATTATGTGAGGCCCCTGATAGAGGTTTGGTAAAAAGATCGGCGAGTTGTTGATGAGATGGTACAAAAGAAAGGGTTATTAGGTCGGAGAGATACTGTTGGCGAACAAAGTGACAATCGAGTTCAACATGCTTTGTTCGCTTGTGAAAAACAGGGTTACGGGCGATGTGTATTGCTGCTTGGCTGTCGGAGTGAACCGGAATAGGAAGTGAAGGAGGAGAAGACAGATCTGCAAGAAGGCGTACCAACCAGGTAATTTCGGCAGTGACTCGACGCATTGATCTATATTCTGCTTTTGTAGATGAAAGAGATATTGATGCTTGCTTTTTTGATTTCCAGGAAATTGGGGCTCCACCAAGCATGATAAAGAAACCACTGACGGACCTCCTAGAATTTTTGCAAGCCGCCCAGTCGGAGTCACAAAAGGCCATCAAATCGAAAGAAGGAGTTGAAGATACAAAAATGCCTTGTGAAGGATCTGCAGACAGATAGCGTAAGACACGCAGACCAGCAGTGAAGTGAGAAAGACATGGACTTTGCATAAATTGGCTGAGACAAAGTACAACAAAAGAAAAATCAAGCCGAGTATTTGTGAGGTAGTTGAGTTTCCCGACCAAATGTCGATAAAGAGTGGGATCTGAAAGTGGAGGCCCATCATTAGCAGTAAGTTTGGAATAAGGATCAAGCGGTGAAGAAACTGCCGAGCCAGAGAGGTCAAATTCCTTCAAAAGATCCAAGGAAAAATGCCTTTGACTAATAATGAAACCCTGTTTTTCTCGAAGAATTTCCATTCCTAGGAAATAATGAATGTCTCCTAAGTTTTTAACTTTGAATTCAGTATTGAGAAAGGCTGTAATTTTCTTGTTCCCTTCAATATCACTACCGGTTAGCAAGATATCATCCACATAGACAGCAAAGATAGAAACTAGGTCCCCAGATTGTTTGTAGAACAAAGAATAGTCATTGAGTGAACTTGAATATCCCCTGAAGCTCAGTGCCCCAGCAAGCCGGGCATACCACTGCCTAGAGGCTTGCTTTAAGCCATATAGTGACTTTCTCAAAAGACATATTTTAGTAAGATCGGGGGATGAAACTCCTGCAGGAAATTTCATCTAGACTTCTTCTTGCAAGTCTCCATGTAAATTGGCATTGTTCACATCAAGTTGTGATACATTCCATTCTTTCTTCACAGCTACTGTTAAAAGATATCTGATTGTGGTCATTTTGACCACTGGAGAGAAGGTCTCTGAATAGTCTATTCCTTCCCTATGTACGCCCCCCCCCCCCCCCCCCCCCC
>ML287997.1:26040-78513 GCA_005239495.1 Nicotiana undulata
CCCCACTACCATCCTTGCCTTCAGTCTTTCAATAGTCTCATCAGACTTGTGCTTAACCTTGTAAACCCACCTGCATGGCAAAGCCTTCTTGCCTAGTGGTAATGTCACCACATCCCAAGTATGATTCAGCTCAAGAGCTGCAATTTCTGCTTCCATTGCCTTTTTCTAACCTGCTTCCGTACAAGCTTTATAGTAGCTTGTTGGTTCTGAAATAGTGGAGACACTTTTCAGAACATTCTGATTATTGATGGTGAGTGATCCAAAAGAAAGGACAGTAGGTTTGGCTGACTGAGTAAAATAGGAGGAGTTGAGATCAGTGAGAATGATGTTGTTGCAGACATAATCATTTAGGTATGTGGGTTTTTGACTGATCCTTTCAGATCTTCTTATTGGAGGAGGTGGAATGGGGAAGGTGTGAATGGGAGATGAAATAGAATGGGTGAATATGTGAGGTTGATTGGCTAATGAAATATTAGGTGAGGAATGAGGGGAACTGGCAAGTCTAAAACTTGGATAAGGGGAAGGGGGATCAGGATAGGCAGTGGTTTGAATTCCTAACTCAGGTGTGCTCGTAGATGTAGAAGGGGAAAGGGAAACAACTAAATCTTTTTTCAGGTGTAGAAATGATGCTGATAGATGGTTGGACGGGGGTGCAGTATCAGGAGAAGTGGTAGAAGGAAAAAACAGAGATTAGGGTGCTGTGGTAGATGTAGTGAAAGGGAAATGATCTTCATGGAACTTCACATCCCTGGAAATGAACACTTTTCTTGTTTCAATTTCCAGAACTTTGTAACCCTTTTGACCTTGTGCATATCCCAAGAACACACATCTTTTAGCCCTTGGTTCAAACTTACTCCTGTTATGAGCCAAAGTAGATGCATAACATTGATAACCGAAGGATCTAAGTGAATCATATTCAGGTGGTTTCCCAAAGAGAACCTCATAGGGTGTCTTCCCTTTCAAAACTCTAGAAGGTATCCTGTTAATAAGGTGAGTGGCTGTCAACACACATTCTCCCCAGTATTGAATGGGAACCTTAGACTGAAACAACAGACCCCTTGCAACTTCCAAAAGATGCCTATGTTTTCTCTCAAACCACCCAATTCTGTTGGGGTGTTTGCACACAAGATGTTTCATGCAATATACCTTGTGACTCAAGGAAGACAGTTTCTTGTGATTCTTTCCCCAATTCTTTTGCATTGTCAGACCTTATCCTCTTTACCTTCCTGTTAAATTGCCTTTCCACCATACTAAAGAAAGATTTTAGAATTGGAAAACATTACTTTTGCAACTTAACAGAAAAGTCCATATGGCTCTACTGTAGTCATCTATAATGGTTAGAAAATACTTAAACCCATTATATGTCTCAGTTTTGAATGGACCCCAAGTATCAATGTGAATTAAATCAAAAATCCCTTGGGTTTTAATATGACTTAGAGGAAAGGGTAGTTTAGTATGTTTAGCTTGAGGAAAAATGTTACACACATGATTAAAATTGGAAGGAAACTTAATGAAACTAAGATTCTTCATTACTGAACAGGGTAGATGACCCAATCTGACATGCCATTGGCTTACATTAGAATCAACACTAGCAACTAAAGGTGTTTGAAAAGAAACTGAACTAGAACAATTGTTGGAATTCCTTCCTTTTGGAATTGAAACTACAGCTTGACAAGGCAGAATCCCAGAAACTACACTAGTAGGCCTGAATAGATATAATCCATCTCTTACTTCATCAAAAACTTGTCCCCTCCTCATTAAAGGGACTTGCATTAGACATGCATCTGAGGTTAGATTTAAAGAACATTTGAATTGACTACATAACTTATGAACAAATAATAAGTTATATTTGAAAGAAGGCACATAAAGAACCATTTTAAGGGTCATATCCGACTGAATAGAAACACTGCCTATGTGTGTAACATATAATTGGAAGGAATTAGGTAAACTAATATGTAAAGGAACAGGAAGAGGAGTCAAATCTAGGAATGCGCTTGAATCAAAACACATGTGTTCTGAAGCTCCTGAATCAATGATCCATGTTTTAGTATTAAAAACTGAAAGACAAGTTCCAGTATACTTAAGGATTGTACCAGCCACTACATTAACATTGATTTCTGAACTTGTATGCCCTGAATTCCCAATCTGCACATGTTTGATTAAGTTAACTAGCTCAGAAACTTGCTCCTTGCTGAACATTTGTGGCTCGTTGTTGATGTTTCCCTCATTGTTAGGAATTGCTGGTCCTTCCTCTTGTCCCGTTACCACTGCATTTCCTTTTACTGCTCCCTGATAAATGTTGGCTTGTTTGGTAAACTAAAAATCTTCTGGGAACCCTATCAATCTGTAGCAATCTGATCTCCCATGTCCTACTCTCATGCAGTGAGAGCAGGTTACATTAGGGTTGTATTTAGATTTCTTTCCTTTGAACTTTTGTGGATTTCTTCCTCACTTCTGAGTAGAGGGCCAGGATTTCTGATTCTGATTGTTGTTTCTTTGTTGGAACTTTGTCTGAGTTCCCACCATAAATGATGCTCCATCATAAGGGTATTGAGGGCTCATGTATACCTCTCTTTGACTTTCATCCTGAAGTAACAAAGAGTAGGCATGGTCTAAGCTTGGTAGAGGATTCATCATAAGGATATTTCCTCTTGCATGTCCATAGGCATCATTAAGTCCCATGAGGAACTGGATAACTCTTTGATCCTCCAAAAACTTGGTAACCTTCTTCTTCTCATCACACACACAATCTCAAATGCATCTTAGGTGTGTGCTCAAAGAGTCTAACTCATCCCATAATCTCTTCAGAGTTGTGAAATAGCCTGCTACACTGCTATTTCCTTGAACTGACTTAGATATCTCCTTTTGCAGATGATACAGTTTGGCCCCATTAGATTGGCCAAACCTGTGCTCAAGACTATTCCAAAGTTCCATTGCAGATTTTAAGTAGATGACACTGTCTCCTATTTCTTTAGACAGTGAGTTTAGTAACCATGAGGTGACTATGTCATTGCACCTGCTCCATTGAGGGACATCACTGGAATCCAGAGCAGGTTTCCCACAACTTCCATTGATGAAGCCAAGCTTGTTCTTGGCAGATAGTGCAATTAGGATTGACCTACTCCAACCTGGAAAGCCTCTCCCATCAAATGGTGAGTTGACTAGGGACATACCAGGTGCATCAGAGGAGTGGAGAAAGTATGAATTATTACAGTCCTGAATGACTGTAGTAGACGAAGTTCCTGGGCTTTGTGCAACTGGAGTATTGATTATTGGAGTCTCCCATGTTGATGCCATGGCTAGCGTTTAGAAGGTTTTGAAGAAATTGTGAAGGATCGAGCTATTAGTGCTCTGATACCATGAAAGATTCGATGAGGAAGATGAAGACATTTTCTTTGTGTATTATATCATCTGAAACTATGTATATATACAAGTCTATATGCTGAAAATAAATAATGAGAGAATGAAAACTAAAGAATATTCCCTATACACTTCATGATTTTATTCCCTATCCTGTAACAAAATAATCACTTTTATTCCTCTATTATGTACTGCACATGTGTGTGAGAACGGCTGGGCCTGAGGATCCACATTTCAATATTATCCTGAGAATCACAGAGCTAATGAGTGTGTATAATTTCCAGCCTTTTCATTTTGAGCATAGTGTGCCATATCAATGGCCAAGATTAAATCCAGTTGAGGTTCGAGATGCTGCCACGTGTCTCATTAATTGAGAGACCAAATATACATCTTACCTAGATAGATCCGAAATCCCTAAGTCTTGTCTGAACACTTCATCTCTTATTTCCCTTCTTCTCTTTCTGATCGATTGAAAAGTTCATCAGCAAAACTTTTCTCCTTCTTCTCTACAAAATCTGATATGTGTATTCATAGTGCTGCTGATCTCTTTTCTTGGTTTCCTCAACTTTGTATTTATTATCACAAGGAATGAGCGATGGCAAAATAATTAAAAGAAAACAGTTAACTACTCGTATTATCCGCTACAAAATGGGTTGGATAATGAACTTCTTAAAAACGCATCAAATATGGATAACTAATGGGCATAACTTTTACATTTGTAAAGCCTCAAATTGGGGATTTCTCAGGTTGGGAGACTAGGAATTCTCCCAAAAGTGATCATATTTAAGAAGTCATGGATAATATGGTTACCCATATTATACGTCGGTTAACTCATTTTTTATCCGTATTAAATATGGGTCGGGTCAGATAATTTATTTGTTTATTCATTATCCTTTTTCAACCCAAACCATATCCGTCCCGACCCGCTCGTTTGCCCATCCCAGAAGGAATTAAAGGAAATTATGCAGTTAAAGTTGGACAATAAATAGGACTAATCTGGTAAATATTTTCAAGAGTAGCACAATAATTTTGTGCGATGGCATTTAATAAGTATCATCTCATGTCCATATTTATTTGTCTTTTAAGATTCTGCATAACAATATTTGTCTAAAATTCCGCTATATATCTTAAGCATCTAAATAAAAATTAACACTCCATAGTTAAGATATATTATATTTCTACAAAAATAATAATAAATGATTCCTTTTCCTAAAACATCAAATATTTTTGTATACGGCTAAAATCGGAGAGACCGATTTTATGATTATTATGGCTTTCCACGGACCACCTTCAGAAGGCTCGAGGCACAACTCGAGGTTCGACCCCGAGGGTTCCCTATGCTCGACCTCGGGGCATTTAAATCGGTAGTTATCATGGAAGAGCGGGAAACTCCCGAAAGGCACGTGGTTAGAGTTGACCAGGTCTGCAAGAATAGTACAAGTTCGTATCGTGGCATTAAATAGTTGTACCAGCTGCGTACTTTGTAAGAAATGTTTATGTACTATGTTAGGATTCCCCCTACTATATAAAGGGGACCCTTGTAATTTCTTGCATGCATGATATTCAATACAAAGAACAAAACATTCTCTTCTCTCTAACCCAAACATACTCTATTGTCTCTGTATTGCTTTAATACTTACATTTATTGCGTTTCATTGGCAGTTCTTCATTTATTACTCATCATTGATCATAAAGAGCCTTCTTCGAGACCCTTAGAACTGTTAGTTCTCCATCGATCGCCTCAGTCAAGCATCTTAGCTCGACCTCGAGGCCCGACCTAGGCCACCTCGAGACCCCGATATCACAACTGCTCGGTTTGCTTAACCCGTTACCTTTAAGTTCTATATCATTTTCCTTACTCACACTTAGCATCTATTGCCTAAAAACTGGTATTAAAACAAATCACGTATTTTTAGAACCACAAAATCAAATTTAATTGTAATTACCATTTTCAAGGTAAACAGTTTGGCGCCCACCGTGGGGCTAAAAATAATAGTGATTGTTTTAGTGTTGGTTTAATGCAAAACACAAGTTATCCTTCACACTTTTTCTTGTCCAAGAATCTTTGATTTCAGGTCAAAATGTCTAACTTAGTGAATGTACATGAAAACAACGTCTCTGAGGACCATGGAGAGAACGGTGTACTTGTTTCAGGCGCCGGTGTACCACTGCGAAACCTTGAGGACACACCAGAGCGAATTCTCGTGGATGTGGGTTCACGCAATGCCCAACACGTCGATATAAACTCCCACACTGACGGGGGTATACATTGAGAAAACGAACAGGAGGCTCAGAAAAATCCAGCTCGGGAGGAAAGAGAGGTTAGTCTTCACGTCATTTTTGAAATGTTGCAAGCACAACAGTTGGCGATTGCTCGGCTGCAAAACCATAAAAAACTCCAAGTACAACAGCACCGGAAATGGATCCTTGACTCGAACAGGCACCAGAGAGGTCGAGCAACCACGGGTCAACAGCCGACCCTGCTATTATAAAGTTGCTCGAGGACCTCACGAAAAGGATTGAATCGAGCAAAAAGAAGATAGAAGCTAACGACAAAAAGGTAGAGACCTACAACTCAAGGGTCGACCAGATCCCAGGTGCACCCCCAATTTTGAAGGGTGTAGATTCGAAGAAGTTTGTGCAAAGGCCATTTCCATCGAGTGCGGCTCCGAAGCCCATCCCGAAGAAATTTAGAATGCCCAATCTACCGAAGTACAACGGGACCTCGGATCCAAATGAACACATCATCGCTTACACTTGTGCCGTAAAAGGAAATGACCTAAAGGAGGACGAGATTGAATTTGTCCTATTGCAAAAATTCGGAGAAACGTTATCAAAGGGGGCCATTATGTGGTATCACAACCTAACCCCGAATTCAGTAAATTCATTTTCCATGATGACAGATTCTTTTATAAAGGCACATGTCGGTTCTATCAAGGTTAATACAAGGAAATCTGACGTCTTCAAAATCAAACCGAGAGAAAACGAGATGATACGAGAATTTGTATCTCGCTTTCAAATGGAGTGAATGGAATTACCACCGGTCTCCGATGACTGGGCAGTGCAGGCCTTCACTTAAGGCTTGAATGAACGAAGTTCAATAGCTTCAAAGCAACTGAAGCAGAACTTGGTAGAATATCCCGCCGTCACTTGGGCGGATGTCCATAACCGATATCAATCAAAGATTAGGGTCGAAGATGACCAACTAGGAGCCCCCTCGAGCTCGGTATATCCTATCAAGATCCTGGCAAAGGAACCAAAGACAAACAAGGAAAGGTATCAACCGTACAGTGAAGATCGAAGAAACGCCCCAAGGCGTAACATACCTCGAAACGACACTAGGGCAGATCGAGGTCAGAACCCTCGGGGACTCGTAAGTAGAGCCGGTTTCGACAGAACACAAGACTGGTGGAGGCACCCCGATTATCTGAGTACAACTTCAACATTGATATTTCGGACATCGTATCGGCCATAGGTAAAATCAAAGACTCCAGATGGCCAAAACCCATACTATCAGATCCATCGCAAAGGAGCCATAACCCGGTGTGCGAACTTCATGGCACACATGGTCATAGGACCGAAGATTGCAGACAGCTCCGAGAGGAAGTAGCCCGACTAATCAACAAAGGGCACCTCTGAGAGTTCCTCAACGATAGAGCTTAATAATTTCGGGAAAGAGAGGCGAACATGAAAAATGAAACAGAAGAGCCACAACATGTCATCCACATGATCATTGGAGGAATCGAAGTTCCACAGGAACCATCATCAAACGAACAAAAATATCCATCACTAGGGAAAAGCGAACTCGAGGTTACATACCCGAGGACGTTCTCACATTCAGCGAAGAGGACATTGAAACCCTATCTCAGCCTCATAACGATGCATTGGTAATTTATTTTATTGTGAATACGTTTCAAATTAAATATGTGCTTGTGGATCTAGGTAGTTTGGACAACATAATGAGGTCGAGGGTGGTGGAGCAGCTCGTACTGCTCGGCCAGATTGTGCCCGCCTCTCGAGTCCTCAACGGATTCAACATGGCGAGTGAAACAACAAAAGGGGAGATCATCCTCCTGATCAACGTAGCCGGAACAACCCAAGATTCCAAGTTTCATGTCATCAACGGGGACATGAGGTACACTGCCTTGCTCGGAAGGCCATGGATACACTACATGAGAGCAGTATCATTGACCCTCCATCAAATGATAAAATTCCCAATGAAGGATTGAATAAAAATGGTATACCGGGAGCAGCATGCAGTGAGAGAGATGTTCGCGGTGCACGACGTGGCACCGACATCGACACTTTCTATATCGAAGGAGCCAAAGAACAAGCAAACGATAAAATAGCAATCACAAGCTACATTCTCGGCTGCACCCCAATGGATGTGTAAAGGACCGTACCGCGTCCTTAGAGCGAGCAGTTGAAGCATATCGAGTCTCAAACGCCATCATTGCTAAGGTATAACCCTCTCCCTTTTCATTTGCGTTTTGCACTAACCTATGTGCAGGTTCTCGATTGAGAGGAATCGAAGCACCCCCTAAGCTCGAAGACCTTAGGTTTTAAAGCATGTGTTGCGCCCTTTTCCCCTTAGATCGGATTTTATTCCAAATGGGTTTTACCGACGAGGTTTTTAATGAGGCAACATCTATATGCTACCTAAGGAGAACTCAAAAAGTATTCAAGGCTTTTATTCAATCAACCTCGATACTGGGGGCATCCCCCCGGGAGATCACCTTCTCGGAGAAATCAAAATGATCCAAAGAGGGTCTCGATATGAGATTGATGTATTGGGCCAAACGGTCAAACGAGCCAAGTACTCGTAGAATAATCGAACCCTTGATGGAGAAAACTATGTATACTTGTACCAAGTAATCAAAGGAGTACCTTTTACCATCAAAACGTTTTGCGCTTAAAAAAAGTTGCTATTTTTACAAGAAACGGCCCCAGGGCCACAAATTTCTCGGACACTCGAGGACCGATACCCAAAAACTCAAAGTCGTAAGGCCTCAAGGACGGAAATTTAAAACTCACAAGCCCTCAAAAAGGAAACATCAACTTTACAAGGAATGGGTCCGGAAGCCAAAAACTTTCGATGTCTAGGGGACTGTCCTCGACTGTCACCCCATCGAAGCTATCAAAACTCGACGCCATAAGACCTCAGGGGCGGCAACTTCGACCTCGAAAGACCTCCACAAGGCATTATCGATGGTGTAATACCTCCATGAGGCATCATCAATAATGAAAGACCTCCACGAGGCATAAAATGTAAGACCTCAAGTAAGGCACGAATTATACTCGCACCAAGTAACCAAAGAATCTGTAAGACCTCAAGTAAGGCATGTTTAAATTTTTGAGACCTTAAAAAGGACATAATCTCGATCTTAAAGTCAAGGCTATATATTCGAACTTGTAAGAACCCTAAAAAGGCATACCCTCGATATAGACGCCGAGATTACCTTATTTGGAGACTAAAAGGCTACGACCAAATACATTGACTACAGTCAAAAGGCTACAGCCAAACACAATGACTACAGTCAAAAGGCTACGGCCAAACACAATGACTACAGTCATAAGGCCACGGCCAAACTAACGCGACTCGGGGACGCCCGACCGTCACCATAAAATCACATATACTTCGAAAAGAACCGATTAATCAGGCTACCCTCGACATAAGCAAAAGAGCTTCGATCATATCAGCTCCAACAATAAAAAGGCTTTGAAACAGTTTAGCCATCGAGCGAAACCTCTTGAGGTGCTCATTTATCATCACATAACGGCTCATAATCGATGTTCTTATAGAGCCGTCGAAGATTCAGACGAACACAAAAACTTCAAAAAAAGTCTTTAACGAGGGAAAAATATAGCCATACTAGAGGTCGTAACGACCCCATGCGTAAGAGCCTAGGAAGCCAGCTTAAAAGAGCCTAAGGGCCGATTTAAGGTCATACCGACCCAATGCGTAAGAGCCTAAGCGCCAGCTTAAAGAGCCTCGGGGCCAATTCAAAAACCTAAGGGTCGATGAGCTCGAGTCAAAACCCGACTCGAGGGATGATCCTTAAACGGTTAACTAAAAAATGCCTAAGGGCCAATGCGTAAGAGCCTACGGGCCAACCCAAAGAACGCCTAAGGGAAAATGCGTAAGAGCCTACGGGCTGGCTTAACAAGCCTCAGGGCCAATTTGTAAACCTAAGGGTTTTACCCCAAAGCCTGATTCATTTGGCTAGTCATTGACAGACATCAAAAGTCAAAACAAAAGAAAGACATACACCAACAAATGGAAATTCTTGAAAGGAAAGGCTCCCTTTTTTATATATATGTAAAATATTACAAAGCTTCATTTATAATGCTCTCTAAGAGCCCTATGCACATAGTCAGAAAGGAAAAACCTAGTCTACTTTCCCCTCGGGGACTGCGGCTCAATCGACCTCTCCCTCATTGTCTTCAGAATCAGACATAAGGAACTTGGCATCATATTCGTCCGCCTTGGCATGCTCTATCTCTTCCTAGAGATCGAATACCTTAGCGTGGATTTCCTCGAGGGTTTCCCTCCGGGATCTGCATCGGGCATATTAATTTCTCCTGCTCTCCCGATCATAAGCCTCTCTCAACTCGGCTCGAGCATCGACAGCGTCTTTCAAATAGACGGCCACTTTCTTATCGGCCTTAGCTTGAATCTTTTCAGCCTCAGCTCGGGCGTCCACGACCTCGGCCTTCATCTTCAATAGATCAGACTCAATCCTTACAATCCTGATCGTCTGCACCGAGCTATTTTCACGAGCATTCCGGAGTTTCACCTCAAGGGCAGAAGCCTTGGCCAAAGCACTCTTCTTGGCCACAACGTGGGCATCTATCTGAGCCCTTAGCTCAATGCACTCATGGTTGGATTGACCAACTTTTCCCCAGAGGCGTTCCAATTCCTCCGTCCTTCTCTGCAACTGAAACATCAGAATATTAATCTCCGAAGATAGGAGAAGAAACATGCATGTCCTCAAAACAAAAGTACCTGTCCCTCAAGACGACCTTCGTAGTTCTGGCTACGACCCATTTCATAGCGAAGGTGTATAAACTTCTTAGCTCTTTTATCACATAGGATCCTTAGGGATTTATCCCCGTCCAAGGCTCTTCGCAACTAAGCCTCGC
Organism: Nicotiana undulata; assembly: GCA_005239495.1. Classification (NCBI taxonomy): domain Eukaryota; kingdom Viridiplantae; phylum Streptophyta; class Magnoliopsida; order Solanales; family Solanaceae; genus Nicotiana; species Nicotiana undulata. Next base: position 36,544 of record ML287997.1, read on the forward strand.
AGCGAAGCAACTCGGACTTGAGCTTGTCAAAAGCCTATGAAAAAGAAGCTTCAATTCAGTTAGAAGATGAAAATACGGAGCTAATAAAACCACAAAGATCATCGAATCTTACCGAAGAACAGAACCGCTGAGCCTCCTCGAAGGACGAGCGAGCATCTCCTTGTATGGCCTCTTCGGCCCCAGTTGAACCATCCCGAGAGGGGACATAATAATTCGGGACTTCGCTCCCACTATGCGGCCCTTGTCCCCAAACATCCCTCGAAGTACCTTCGACGGGAGAAGAAAATGATGGCAAAAGACCCTTTTCCCTCGAAGTACCCTCGACGGGGGAAAAAGACGATGACAAGGGAGGAACCACTCTCCCGAGGCTAGAGACCTTGGGCTTGACAGGCTCAGCTTCATCGCCTCTATGCCTCTAAGTAGACCTTGCCTCACTATGGGTTTCCTCACCCACCGAGGACTCCTTTTGTTTATTATCATTCTTCAGCCCCGAAGCTGACGACCTCTCCTCCTCTCCAAGAGGACACAGTCTCATCTCGGAGAATTCTCCAATGCCTGCAGTGAAGAAGTTAATAAAAAGGAAAAATTTTCCTAAAAGAAAGAATCTTATAGCACTCACCATGGTGTTTGGCCTCCCATCTACCCTTCGATAGGTCTCGCCACTTACGCTCATCGTAAGTCAAGCAGGCCGCCAGTTTTCGAGTCTAATCCGCTAGGTCGGGGACCTCGTATGGAAACCATGGGGTTGCTACATGAAGGGAAAGAAGATGTTATTACAAAGTCCGCCTCCACTATGAACAAAATGATAAAGTGTACCACTTACGTGTGAAGTTCCATTTCTTAGGAAATGGCAGAAACTCCGGTGGGATAATATCGACAGTCCGCACTCGGACAAATTGACTTATCCACCATCAGTCCCCATTTTCTTCATCGTTGTTAAGGAAGGGTCAGTTGATTTGACGTCGTAGAGTGATCAGGCCTCAGTAATGCAGGGGTCGATACAATCTGATGAGATGGCTGAGAGTGAACTCGAGCCTAGCCTTCTCCGCAAAAAATCTTATCATCAATACTATCCTCCAGAACGACAGATGAATCTGTGCCAAGGTAATCCGACATCTTATACAAAATTCGAGCACAACTCTATCGAGAGGGCCCAACGTAAAGGGGTACATGTATACGTTCAAAAAACCCTCTACATGAGCCATGATGTTCTCTTCCAGAGAAGGTACCTGCAGTACCACCGTCTCCCCCCATCCGTAGTCTCTCCTCACCGCCTCGAGGTGTTTCTCTCCTATCGATGGGATGAACCTCGATGCATGCTCCCGATGGCCCTGAACATTGGAAGGTCTCTCTAACGTGAAGTCCCTCTTCGAGACAAAGCATCTCGAGGTCAGCTCACCAGACGATGGTGGTGTGCCACCGACCATGCGAAAAACAGAGGTAGAACGCTCCTTTTCTTGATGAACGGATTTGGGCGTAGCAGCCATAGCTATGGTAAAACGAGAAAAAAGAGATAAAAACTCAAAGCGAGAACCTTGAACTAAAATGGTAGAAGAATTGGTGAGAGAAAAGCTTTATAAAAGAGATAGTTGCTCAAAGCAGTAAAGTCTTCAAATGAAGAAATCAGATACATATATAGAGAGAGGGCGATCGTTCGCCTACTTTAAAGGTCAATTAATTCTGGCCATGCCATTTCCACTTTTGGGGAAGTGCACTGGTGGGACCACCTCGGTCACTTCACTGTCATGTCATATGAATGACACTATCTTGCAGCGTTCGAGGGATCAAGGTCCCCATATCAATCTAGCCTCGATATGGTGCCTGATCTCGAGGATCCCTGTCGCTGCAAGTATAAGCTCTAAAAATAGATATCAATCTAGCCTCGAGATGGTGCCCGATCTCGAGGATCCCTATTGCTGAAAGTTTAAGCTCTAAAAGAGCTATCGATTTAACCTCGAGATAGTGCCTTATCTCTAAGATCTCTGCTGCTATAATCATAATCTCTAAGGAGATATCAATATCAATCTGGCATCGAGTTGGTGCTCGATCTCGAGGACCCCTGTTACTACAAGCATGATCTCTAAGAGAGTTATCAGTCTGGTCTCGAGATGGTGCCCGATCTCGAGGATCTTTGTCACCATAAAAATTGAATCTAAGGAGCTATCAACATCAACCTAACCTCGAGATGGTACCCGATCTCGGGGACCTATATAATCCCAAGTATGGGCTCTAAAGAGCTGACATCAACATTCAAAAGATTAGCTTTGCATAAGCACAGAAATGTAAATTTGAAGATATGAAACAAAGAAATCCTTGCATTTCCAAAAGTGTATGTACAAGAGGTATCTTTACAAAGCTCCTCCAAGGAGCCGATACAAAAAAAGAAAAGGAAAGAAAAAGAAAAATAGCGAGCGAGCCTACTCCTCGCCCACACTACTATCTTAGTCGCTACCGGAGCCCTCGTCCGAAGAAGTTGAAAGTGCTGATTCTTCTTCTAAGGTCCTGTCCTTCTCAATCTCAGTAGAGAGGTCGGCACCTATGGCGCTTGCTTATTCGAGGGCCTGCCTCCCAGCTGTTAGCGAGCATGGGAAATGGCTCGAGCCAGTTTGAGCCCGACCTTCTCGGATATCTCCGGAGCCCGATCATTAGCGGAAGCAACATCTCTTTTATATGAGGCTACATACTCATCGACCTCAGAATTGGCCGCAGATAATGAAGTGGCCTCCTTCTGGGCACTCTGAAGAAGGTCTTGGGTCGAGGTCAACTCTCCCCGCAAAAGGTCCCTCTCCGAGGCCACGATTTCACTATGCCTCTTCAGCTCGAGGATCTCCATATCCTTGGCTGCGACCTCTTCCTGAAGCTGCCCCACCATGGCATTCTTTTGCTTGATCTGCAAACACGAACCAAGTTAGTGAGCACAAACTTATGAATAAGAAAATGAACTCATGAGTGCCATGTTACCTGCTCGGCGAAGCTGGTTCGCTCCTGATGCACTCCTTCCATACTTGCTCGAAGCTCATTCAGCTCCTCGTCTTTTCGGGCAGAGGAAGTCTTTGACTCATTTAGCTCCAAAGTGAGCTTCTCGAGCTCCTCCTCACGCCCAACAAGCTCGTCTTGAAGCTTAGAAAAGGCATGGTCATACAACTTCTTGACCTGCAGTATGACAGAGAGAAGTCAGAAAAACAAGGATAGAAATTCGAAGCACAAGTAATATGACGAAGGGGGTTACTTGCTTTTGAAGCTTTCCAGCCTCCTCGAAAGTGACGGGGGAGTCCAGGTCGGTATCCTCCTCGACATCGACAAAGTAGTCCTTAAATGTATCATCATCTCCCTGAGAGGTCCTCACATCGGCAACACCCATATTATGGGCATCCCTTATCTCCCCTGGATAAAATGAAGTGCCGGATTCAAAGCCGCCGCCGACATGATTTTTCTATCGGGGACTCGCCGGCACGGACTGTACCATGTCCAACTTGAGGCTCGGGGACTGCACCTGAACTCTCCTCGAGGGTCTCCCCTTCAGCATGAGATGGGTCCACATCGTCCATCCCCGACTCAACAGCCTCCTGTCTAGCATTGCTCGAAGTGTCGACGCTTCACCTTACCCTTTGTACCAAAGGGCCATCATCATCATCGTCTTCGTCTTCAGTACGAAGACTTGCAGCGACAACCGAAGTCAAGACCGTGGCGTCGGTCTTAGGCCTTCGGGTCTTGGATTTCTTTGATTTTGGAGACTCGATGATGTCTCCTTCTTCCTCTTCTTGACCTTGTCGGGTTTAGAAGCCTCTTCTTCACCGAGAGGAGGCAGTCTCATCAACACGCCTTCCCTGAGGCCTGCGCAGGTTTGAAATATCAAAACTTACCATCACAGAAGTCATATGAAATTTGGCAACGACGGCAAGAAAGTCTTACTGTGGTTCTTGGCCTGACCCCGTTTCGGCCAAATCACGCCAAGCGCGCTTGTTGTATGGAAATGCGGAATCTAATTGCTTGATCCACCCCGGTAGGTTCTGAACCGCGCCGGGGAACCAAATGGTGGCTGCATAATCAAAAGAAATCAATTCAGAAGAAGAAGAAGGGGCAGTAAAGTATGCTTACTCTTCATGTTCCATTCCTCGGGGGAATGACATCCTATCAGCAGGGATGATGTCCGAGGTTCTTACTCTGACAAACCGGCTCATCCACCCCGGTTTTTGTCTTCATCGATGCTCGCAAAGAATATCTTGGCGGACCGATGGTGCATCTTGATTAAACCCCATCGAAAGAGACGGGGACTATACAATCTTATCAAGTGGTTGAGGGTGAAGGTCATCCCCTCGATCCGATTGGTGAAATATCGGAGCATATACACGATCCTCTAGAAGGAAGGATATATCTGACCGAGCGTCACTCGATACTGACGGAAAAAGTCAAGAATCACTGGGTCTATCGGTGGACAAGAAGATTCTACGGAACCTAGAGTGAATAGGTATGTGTACACGCTGAGGAAGCTAGCTTTGTGTGTCACTATGATTTCGTCAACTTAGGGGATTTCTATTTGTACTGCCTCCCCCCATCGGCAATCCATTTTTAATCTCTCCACCTTGGTTACCACACTGATGTACCGTGACATGGGCTCGCATCAGCCCGGTGTAGAAGGAGGTTTATCGATGGTAAAGTCAGAGATCGTATAGAAAGGGCCCGGAATACATTGCTCGATATTTGGAGGTGTTTTTGGTTTGCCCTTGGACGGGCGTGTAGAAGAAGAGGTGCCTTCTTTCTGGGGTACTGTTTTAGAAGTTTTTTCCATAACTATAAAAAGTTTCCAAGAAAGGAGATGAAGAAGCAAGCATAGAGACAGGAAGAATGCAAAAGATGATGAGCTTAGCTCCAAAAACTTGAGGGTGTTGTAAAAGTATGAATGGTAAACACCTGAGGTATTTATATAAGCCATTTGGGCAAGGTTTGAGAAGCTAGAAAGTCGAACCAAAACGGTTTGTGGGCTTCTCGATAGTCGTGCTAACAGCGACCTCTACGGAGCTTTTGAGTTACATCATTTAATGCTCTGACAGGGCTAACGTCACGATGGAAATATCGAAGGGACAAGAGTTCAAGACCGTTTCTTAGCATTTCACTCTAAGAAACGCAAGGACTATCTGTATACGGCTAAAATCAAAGAGACCGATTTTATACTTATTATGGCTTTCCACTGACCACCTTTAGAAGGCTCGAGGCACAGCTCGAGGTTCGACCCCGAGGGTTCCCTATGCTCGACCTCGGGGCAGTTTAAATCGGTGTCTATCATGGATGAGCGGGAAACTCCCGAAAGACACGTGGTTAGAGTTGACCAGGTCCGCAAGAATAGTACAAGTCCATACTGTGGCATTAAATAGCTGTACCAGCTGTGTATCTTTGTATTATGTTACTATGTTGGGATTCCCCTCCTATATAAAGGGGACCCTTGTCATTTCTTGCATGCATGACATTCAATACAAGGAACAAGAACTTTCTATGCTCTCTAACCCAGACATACTCTATTGTCTCTATATTGCTTTAATACTTACATTTATTGCGTTTCATTGGCAGTTCTTCATTTATTACTCATTATTGATCATAAAGAGCCTTCTTCGAGGCCCTCAGAACTGTTAGTTCTCCATCGATCGCCTCAGTCAAGCATCTTAGCTCGACCTAGGCCACCTCGAGACCCCGATATCACCACTGCTCGGTTTTCTTAACCCGTTACCTTTAAGTTCTATCTCATTTTTCTTACTCACACTTAGCAACTATTGTCTAACAACTGGTATTAAAATAAATCACGTATTTTTAGAACAATAAAATCAAATTTAATTGTAATTACCATTTTCAAGGTAAACATTTCAAAGCAAATTTAATTTATCAAAATAACTGCTCCATATATTAGACCGGAGCCTGTAAACAAATTGACCCAACCATAAACAACCTAGATTTAGCCGTGCGAATAAGAGCTGATCCAATATTTTATTTTTAGTTTTATCTACTTTGTCAATCAGTGGAGGATCTAGCATTGGAGTGGCAGGTTTTATCTGAAGCCAATACTTTTAGGCGGAGCATAAATTTATATACAAAAATTCATCAAAATTAAAATAAATAATGCATATGAACCTTTAATTTTTAAAATTTAATGCATTCGACGCAAAAACTTTAAAGAGTGAGGTCATAGAATTTAAACTTTGGATCAGCCTCTATTTTAAATTGCACGAACTTAACATAAATAAATACATTTTTTAAAGACATAATACATAGGCGGCCCCTAAACTTGGCAATATATTTCACTTGAATACTTAAACAAATAATAGTACCTATTGAACACTTAAAGTGAAGCCAAATTATGTCAATTAGACACAAATTGCTGACACGGCATAATGTATGTAACACCCCACTGTTGAGACGCGTGAGAGGCATTATCTTCTGTTTTTCCAATTATTTCTCCTATCTCTTCTTCCTCCTTTCTTTCCATAGTCGCTGCTTACACCTGTGCAACCACATCTACATTTCAAATTCAATTAGAGTGACCATAAAATTTACCGACAACACTAAATTTTTTTAATTAAAAATAACTTAAACATTCAATAGAAAGAGGGCACCACAAAATTACGTTCATCTTCCTCTATTAGAGCCTGTTTGGATTGATTGGTTATAAGATTTTTAAGCCAAAAGTCATAAGTTAGGAATTCTAATTTTTGGTTTATTTTTATCATTTTAACTTAAAAATAAGTGTTTAAAAACATTTTTTTATCCAAACGCTACAAAATGGTTTAAAAACTATTTTGACTTAAAAACACATAAAATAAGCTAATCCAAACAGGCTTATTCTCTGCCCCAACTCCTGCCATACTCTACTGCATCGCCACAACGGCACCACCGCGAACCCCAAGCCCAAATCTGTCCACTCTTCTACTTCCAACACTTCTAAGTCTCCCCTTTTACCTGCACTGCCATGGATTTTGCTCTTCAGTTCAACCCAAAACATCGGCATTATTAGATTAAAAGAGTAACACAAGGAGGGATGGGTTCTCTCCTAAAATTTGAGCTTTGATTTTTCTTTTTCCTTGTTCTTTTCTATGAGGTCCTGATTAGTGGCGAAGTTAGGAATTTACTCTAGGTGTTCAAATTTTAAAGGAGTGAAAAAAATTCATTATATATTCTTAAAATCTAATATTTTACTTATATACGTAATGTAATTTTTCGACGAAGGACGGTAAGTTGACCATCCCTTGTACTCCCTCCGTTCCGATTTATGTGAACCTATTTTCTCTTTGGTCGGTTTAAAAAAGAATGATCCCTTTCTGAATTTGGAAAGAATTTACCTTAAACTTCCAATTCTATCCTTAATGAGAAGCTTTTATAATCACACAAATAATCTGGATCCCTTTTTATCTTGCTTAAGACCACAAATTACAAATTTTTTTATTTTTTCTTAAACCCCGTACGCAGTTAAACATGTTCACATAGATTGGAACTGAGAGAGTAACATGTAGCTTCGATGGTGAACAATTCTCTTTACAAAATATTGATGAATTCAAATAATCTCTTTTTTATGCGTGAATTTGTATTACTGGTATACTCAGGTTTCTAATCAATGTTGTCAATGGAAAATGCACAGAAAAGTACAGAGGTTACTAGAGGAAGAAATGAGTTTAAGAGAGAAGAAGGGGTCTGATTTCCCGTTAACATTTTTCTTTGCTTTTCTTATTTTTTCCTTTTTTTACATGTTCTCTTCTCTTTGGTCTGACGTGCCACGTCAGGAGCAAGTGATTTGCACGCATTTTGCTTGTTTGGAGCTGCAAAACTGGTGTCTAATTGACACAATTTGTGTTAGGTGTTCAAGCTAAAAATATTACCTAGTTTAAGGAATTGCTTATGTATTCTGCCTTTTTTAAATGTGTAACTATGCTTATAGATCAAAGGCAATACCAACTCCTCCTTGAACTGCCAAATGTCAATAATTACACTGGATCTTATCTGAATCTAACTAGATCCAGTTCTGCCAGTTTAATTTATGTCCAAAAGTTTATACCGACGAAGACGCGAAAGCATGTCTTGTTCTAATATTTTCCAATTGAATTTTACATTTTATTGCTTAATCAAGCTCTTAGTAAAAGTTTCAAACATATTCCAATACTTACAAAAGGAAAGAGTGAGCGCTATGATTTTAATCTTATACTGAAGTGGACTTATGTTTAATTTTTTTTAACAAGTGTCATCTAAAAAACTCGAGACTTTATAATTTTAATTAATAGTAATTAATTCTTTTTAAAGAAAAGTTATAGTAACACTGTATGCCATTATTAGTTGGCCTTGGGACTTGAAATCACAAGGGACAAGACCTTAGTTCTCAATGTTAAAACTTCAAGATTAGATTTAAACTTGTCTGTTAAATGATTTGCATTGATTGGGTTGGTTTTACAAGGTTTTAATTAATGTATGCCAGGGATTATATACACATATAAATAAATCCGTTTTCTTGTTTTGATTCGATGAATACATATTATAGTATATATTTTTGTACGAGTATATACAACAAATCACGAGCAAAACCACATGAGAGAATACTGCACAGATGAATTGAAGACGATGAAAGATCAATTACCACCTCGTATAATAAATACAAAGTGATTAGATTCCTTAATTATATCCAATTAAAAAGTCATGAAGCTAATACGCGCTGAATGGGACAACAACACGTGTTGTGGATGTGCAAAATCCCAGTAAAAATATATACATTAACAAGTACTATATCTAGTATCCGATTCCTTCCATTGGATATTATTTTCTTATTAATCTGTTTTAAAATGAGTAACATTTCCTTTAAAGCTAAACAAATATCATATTATATTTAAAGTCACAAATTTCAAAAATTATGTACCAGACAAATGATAAATATTTCATAGTAATATTGAAAGTTATATTACCAGACAAATGTTAAATATTTCATACATATCGTAACTATTGGTCAACTTTTTTTCTTCTTCTTACTGAACTGTTGTGATCAACACACTTTTATCATTAATTCTCTTTAATAACTAAAGACGTAATGATGTAGAATGTTATCATCCAAGCTCGTGACCTGTATTGTCCGTTTTGATCCAACAGACTTCATGAATTCATTTTTTTGGGTTACGTCATTATCGAATCCAGAAGCTTACTTACTATGTAAATTTGTGTTATTTCTTATAAAACCTCTTAATTTTATTTTCTTTCTTATTTCGATGTGAGATTTTCCATAACTATTATGTACACTTCTTTTTCATAATCTTGCTAGTCTAAAAGCTAAGTCTGACCGTCCTTTTGTTTGATCCGCCCTCGTCAGCTTGCCTTCTTTGTCACGAGCATCACACTAAAATAGATACTTGACTTCCTTTTTGGATTAAAATAAGAATATATGCTTTATTGATGAACTGTTCTTGAACGTTATTAGCTGGCTTGATGAGATGCAATGATAGATCTTGTAGGGAAGAGGGAAAGAATGTCAGATATATCCAGGAGAACATGAACTAATATTTTTGTTTATGAATTTCATGTAAAACATTATATGGCTGGCACTAACATTATTGATGCACATAAATCATTGTTTTACAACTCTTTTAGCTCCATTTGACTAGAAAATCTAGACTCAAAATTAAAGAGATCTTCATTTGTCCATAGAGCACTGCTTTTCTCGTCCAACTTGATGGGTCTTCAATCTTTTAAATTTAAATTGCTTGCTTATTAGTTTATGTTGGATCATCATTCAAGAATAATGCAGAAATTAAATGTGATCTCAGACAATCCATTTTCTTGGCGGAGAGGGGATACGACCTTAGTGATGTAAACTAAGAGTCTACCGAATTATATAGAGAACTTGGGTTTCTTGCAGTTCCCACACACAGACATAGCAGTAAGTAAATAACATAATAATATTTTATGTGGAAAATTTCCAACTCACGGAATTAAAAACCACCAAGTTCACTCGTAGGATTTCAACTTCATTAACCGAACAACTTTAGATTACAACCTATTGTAACATAGGAATTAAGCTCTTAATCCCTCACCTACCTGCAACAACTATATTGCAAGCCTCTTTGTAATAACTCTATTACAAAACAACAAACCTTGACTAACTCTAGTCAAGAAACTAAACCAAACAATGGTTTATCTGTCCTACAAAGACACTTCCAGACTCAACAAAACTAAGGACTTAAGATATCTTAAATCTTTGGATCTGGTCCTTGAGGCAGCAACAACTTTGTTCTTGAGAGAGATGGTGGCTAGCACTTGAGAGAGAAAATTAATTTTAGGTTTTCCAAGTGTTAGTAATCCCCTGCCTTATGTTGGTAATATATAAGTGAGGTCACTGGGGTGATGTAAGCAAGTATCTGGTACACCACATGCTTCAAATAGTGAATGTTGCACTGTTGTGTGTGCAGTGCAACATCTTTAACAATTATAAAGAGTTGACTTGTACTGTGACCGGAGAAACTGATCTCTATCTGTTCCCTCTACTGTTCCCTTAACTGATTTCATTGAGAGTTGAACCAGACATCTGACTAGTTACTCTGAACGTAAATGAACTAATTGTTTCAGGTTCCTTATCCGGTTCTTTTATGAAGTTTGTCAAATCATCAAAACAAAGGACACATAACTTATTGATTTCTCCCTTTTTGATGATTACAAACTTAGAGTTGATATTCCCCTGAGAACTAGATATGCACATTGTTCCCCCTACGAATCAACCATATTCCCCCTGAGAACATGTTTCCTCCCTTTTAATTTTCAAGTAATATATTTGTTGTCAGTCGATACAGTGCAACAACTTTTACAATTGTAGAGTCACATCTGGTCCCTTTCTGATTCTTCGAGGGCGATTGTCAATCATCAAAATTCGAAATAGTATAACTAATCAATTTCCCCTTTTTGATGATCACAAACTTAGAATTGATATTTTCCATGAGAACTAGATCTCCCATATTGTTCCCCCACGAAATAGCCATATTCCCCATGAGAACCTGTTTCTCCCCTTCAATTTTCTTCTCTCTTTTGGCATCATAAAAAGAATTATGCAGGTAAACGTAAAACGAAGTCCAACAAAGTTAACTCATTCTACTTGTGTGTACACAACATATCTAAAAACAAAACACAAGAGTTTAACATGCATTTAAAAGGACAAAAATGCTCATTAATTTAAGGGAAAAGAACCATAGTAGCAGTACAAACGTCACAAAACATCCACAAATTAAACAGTACTAGAGTACCATTGTCCCAAGGGAAGGACAACAAAAAGACACAGTAAGATTAAACAGGAGCTGACAAAGGGGTAAGATACAGGACACTAGATGGAGAAGGAAATGACTAGGAAGCAAGGGCTTTGAGGAGGTTGTCCATGCAAGCATTAACAACCCTTAGATCGTTGATCAAATGCTCTTTCAGATTCTCCACTTTCTTCCGAAACTCCACATTTTAGTTTTCATATGGGCAAGCTCTTCTCCCTGAGCATTGCTGGAACCAGGTTTATCACTGTTACTTGGCCTATTTCTGAGAGGTTTCTTCTTCTCAGCAAAGTTCTTCTCAATTGTCTTTTCCTTCTCAACTTCTTGCTCACAACTAACTTTAACAACTTTTGCAGATAGAACCTTCTTTTGTTTCACAAAAACTGCTTTCTTAGATGTTTTCCTGACAAGAGGAGAAAGTTCTTGAGCCGTCTCCTCATTATCAACATCTACAACATCCGCCGAAGGCACATCCTCCTCATCAACGAGTCTACTTTTCACAGGCTTCTCCTTTTCATTTTCTCCTTATTCTCATTCAATGCACTGTCAAGAGCAATCTTTTTTTTGCTGCCTAGTGGTGGGTCGTGTAGGAATAGACTCTTTTGTAGGAGTCCCACCACTACTAGCAACAATAAACTAGGCTACAGACAGATTATCTTGGTCCTCCTCACCATCACCAGAATCTTCCTTAAACACAAACTTCATCTCTAGGTACACAACCTCCAAAGGAACTATAATTGGGTGGGCAAACGATGTAGCGGTCAACACTATCCAGGGGTTGTCTAGTAGAGCTTGGAATTTCATCCCAAGTAGGATGAGAGAACTCCTATTGGGAAGAGGGACCAGGTCCCTCTGTAGGCTCCTTTGTAGTGCTGACCGATGCCTGGTCATTTTGAGGCACCAGGTCCCCATTTCTTCGTTCTTCCCCCTGAGTCCAACAACAACATTATTGGTAAAAAAATCTCCCACTAAATTTTCATAGCATGAACAAGAGATAAAATTCCATCTATCTCACCCTCAGTATCCATTAATGCAGTACTAGTAGAAGATAGTGGAGCATTACCTGGTGCTGACGAAATATTCAGATCAAACCCCTGAGTACATTGTGTTTCAGAAACACCATACACATGCACATTATCCGTCATATTAGGAACCGACACTCCGATCCAGATGTTGTGCTTCGTGAGACAGAGACACAACATGGATGTCTTTAGTGGCTTTGGGAGACTCAGATTGTGGTGAAAACATGGTTGATTTTGAGAGAGGGAAGACACAAAAAGAGGGTTTGGGGTATTTAGAGGGTAAAGAGGGACTGGTTACAATAAGGTGTGAGAAAGAGGGATGGGTAGTCGAGTCGGTTTAAGAGGTGTGGGAAGAAGCGGAGGCAATTAATGACGTGGCACACTAGTAGTTCAAAATGCATATGAGTGTAAGAGGAGCTACTAACCTGAGTCATGGGAACCAGGTTCCTTGAGAAATTATGAAAATATGAGCATCATCCTTCCAAAAATTTGCAATGTCATTAGCCGTGTTTGTCCTGTAGTTGCCATGTGTGTTTACCTGTAACGGTATAGAATTGTGTTAGAAGTTGCCAGAAACACTTTTCAGCAATTCACCTTACCATCCTTCAATAGCCAATCATCGAGGGACCAGGTTCTTAGTGTAGCTTAATCAAGCCCAACTCCATACAATTTCTTTCAAAATTCTCTCTACTGAGTGCTTTGGTGCTACATGGTCCTCTATTTTGCAAAACTTCATACAAATGGGTTTTTTTCTTCAACATTATCCCTTAGAAAATGATGTCTCACATCAATGTGCTTTGTCCTTTTATGCCGAACCGGATTCTTTGCCATATTAAGGGCACTTGTGTTATCACAAAGGAGTTACACACAATCAGAGAATACACCAAAGTCTTCCAATCGTTGGTTGATCCACATCAATTGGGCACAACAAAAGGCAACTGCCACATATTCAACTTCTACAGTAGAGAGGGCCACCGAATTTTGTTTCTTTGTACCTTATGAAATCAAGCAATATCCCACATAGTGTTTCGTTCCAAGTGTTCTCTTTCTATCCACCAGATAACCAGCATAATCAACATCAGCATACCCAACACGGGCAAAATTATCTCCTGAGGGATAATAGAGGACCAAGTCCTACATTACTTTGAGATACCTCTGAATTCATTTGGCAGCTTTCAAATGAGATTATTTGGGACTTTATTGGAATTATTTTTTTTAAAGAAAAAACAAAAGATATGAATCCTCTATTCTAATTGTTCCTTTCTGACAGGAATCGATAAGAAATAAGAAATATTTCAAGGCGATTCGATTTCATACCATTTACATTTTACAGATATGGTGAGATTTGATTTTTTTTTATTTCATATTTATTCATTTATCTTAGTCTTACGAGGATAAAAACATGTGATTCGAGAAATATTTTGAAAAAAAATCTATGCTTTAGCACATAACCCAACACTAAACACAATGCTAGGTCTGCTGGTTGTTAGGTATAGAGAGATCAATGATACCCCTGTATACGGTCGAAATAGGGGAACCCAATTTCGAGGATCTAACTGCTACCTCATGATCGAGTTCGGACAACTCGAAGTGGGGGTCGAGGCTGGCTGGAAACTGCATATCTCGAGGAAACAAATCGAAAGCCTGACACAACCTACTCGAGATAGTACCATTTCGATGATACTCAAGAAAGAGCGGGAATTTCTCAAAGGCACGAAGATCAGGGCGTAAATTGTGGGATAAGATTTGTACGAATTAGTACAAATTCGTACTAGGTTGTTATACATATGTACCAATAGAATCCTTTACCATAAATATAAATGTACCATATTAGGGTTTTCCCCTCTTACATAAAGAGGACCCCAATCATTTGTAAAGATCATCTCACTACTGGCAAAAGAATATTCTATCTTACTTTTCTCATTTACTGTGCTCCAGAATTGTTCTTAAGCTTTATAGCTCTTACTTTGTTGTTCTTGCTTTATTATCCTTAACCCACCTCGAGGCCTCCAAGAATATCGAGCTCGAGGTCCCTATTGCTCTAGCAACACTGGTTTGGTTCATCGATTCTTCTCACTTATACTTAATATTACTTGTTTATTCAATAATATTAGAATAAATTACGTATATTTAAAACCACAAATAAAATTTAACTGTTACTCGTATTTTTCGAGGTAAACAATTTGGCGCCCACCGCGGGGCTAAAGATAATAGTGATTATTTCAGTGCTAATTTTCTTATAACACATGTTATTCTTCACACTTTTTCTTGTCAAAGATTCTTTGATTTCAGGCTAAAATATGTCGAACTCAGCAAACGCACAAGTACTTGGTTACGACAACCTCAGATTCCATGGAGAAAATAATGGAACAGCTTCAGGGACCGGTGTGCCACCACTCAAACCTGGGGTAGCACCAGTACATAACCTAGTCGATGTTGGTTCACACATTGCTTAGAACGTCGACTTGGGAACTTATGTTGAAAAGAGTGTCGCGGAGAAGACCATCCCAATGCCCAAAGGACACAGGCTCGATGGGAAAGAGTAGTTAGTCCACAAGTGATTTTTGAAATGTTGCAAGCGCAACAGGTTGCTATCGCTCAGTTGCAATGTTAGAAAAAGACTTCAAGCGTGGCAGGACCAGAAATTACTCATCGTGCAAAACCAGCCCCGGAGAGGTTAAGAAACAATGGTTCGGGAGCTGACCCTACCGTCATGAGAATGCTTGAATAGCTCACAACGAGGATCGAGTTGGGAGAAAAAAGGATCGAGGACAACGATAAGAAGGTGGAAACTTACAACTCCAGGGTCGACCAAATACTGGGAGCACCTACAGCTTTGAAAGGATTGGATTCAAATAAGTTTATACAAAAACCTTTCCCCCCGAGTGCGGCCACGAAACCCATTTCGAAGAAGTTTTGCATGCCGTACATACCAAAATATAACAGGACTACCAATCCCAATGAGCACATCACCACATATAATTGTGGTATAAAAGGAAATGATTTGGAAGACGATGAGATCGAGTGAGTTTTGCTAAAAACGTTTGGGGAAACTCTGTCTAAAGGATCCATGATTTGGTATCATAACCTGCCCCCGAACTCTATCGATTCATTTGCCATGTTGGCAGATTCGTCTCTAAAGGCACATGCTGGTGCCATAAAGGTTGCAACAAGGAAGTCAGACGTATTCAAAATCAAGAAAAGGGAGAACGAGATGTTGAGGGAATTTGTATCCCGGTTGTAGTTGGAATGAATGGAGTTACCACCAGTCTCCGTTGACTGGGCTGTACAAGCGTTCACTTAGGGGCTAAATGAACGGAGCTCGATAGATTCGAGGTAGCTGAAGTAGAACATGATTGAGTATCTCGCCGTGACTTGGGTGGATGTACATAACAGATACCAGTCAAAGATCAGGGTCGAAGATGACCAGTTGGGAGCCCCCTCGGGCTCGGTTTATCGAAGAAGATTGATATCAAAGGAGTCGAGAGATGTAGATAGGGAACCAAGGTCGAACAAGGAAAGATATCAACCATACATTGAATATAGAAGGAACACTTCGAGGCGCAACATACCTCGGAATGATCGAAGAGCAGGACAAGGTCATAATTCCCGGGGACTCATGAGTAAGACCGGGTTCGATAGGCACTCAGGACCGATAGAGGCACCCCGATTATCAGAATACAACTTTAGTGTCAATGCCTCGGGTATAGTCTCATCTATTGGTATAATTAAAGTTATCAGATGGCCTAAGACCATACAGACCGATCATTCTCAGAGGAACCCCAACTTGATGTGTAAGTATCATGGCACTCATGGGCACAAGACCGAGGATTGGAGGCAACTCAGAGAGGAGGTAGCCCGATTGTTCAATGAGGGGCATCTTCAAGAATTTCTCATTGACCGAGCCAAGAACCACTTCAGGGAAAGAGACGCAAACAGGAATAACGAACTAGAAGAGCCCCAACATATCATTCACATGATCATCAGCGGAGTTGACGTCCCACAGGGACCTATATTCAAACGTACAAAAGTATTAATCACAAGGGAGAAGCAAACTCGAGACTACATGCCCGAGGACACCCTCACATTCAGCGAAGAAGGTATCGAGGGCTTATCCCAGCCCCACAACGATGCACTGGTATAAAGTTCGAGTTAAACTTGTTCTCATGGATCCAGGTAGTTCAACAAATATAATCAGATCGAGGGTTGTGGAGTAGCTCGGGCTGCTTGACCAAATCATACCAGCATCTCGAGTCTTAAATAACTTCAATATGGAAAGTGTAACAACGAAGGGGGAAATCATCCTCCCAGTCAACGTGGCCGGATCGGAAAACAATATATGGGGAGCATCATACAACTAAGGAGATATTTGTAGTCCATGACTTGGCGCCAGTATCGACGCCATCCACATTGGAAAAGTCGAGCGTCAAGGACAAACATGTAGCCAAATAGCAATCACAACCCATATCCTCGGCTGAGCCCGAGGAACAGGTGATCGAGGATCAGTTGGTCGAGGACGAAGAAGAAGATTTCCTTACCCCTCGAGCCTTCGTCACCCTCGAGGAGTCAGACGCGACGAAGTCCACGGTTGAGGAGCTCGAGCAGGTGATATTTATCGAGTACTTACTGGAATGAAAGGTATACCTGGGGACGGGACTAATTGTCGAACTCTGGAAAAAACTCATTCAATTCCTTATCGATAACATTGATTGCTTTTCTTGGTCCTACTTAGATATGATAGGGATCCCACCGGAGATAACCACCCATCGACTAAGTATCGATCCTAGATTTAAACCGATGAAGCAAAAAAGGAGGCCTCAGTTCGAGGTAAAGCACACATTCATCAAAAATGAGGTAACCAAACTTCTCAAGATAGGATCCAATAGGGAAGTAAAATATATCGAGTGGCTAGCTAACGTAGTGGTAGTCCCTAAAAAGAGAAACAAACTTATAATGTGTGTAGACTACAAATATTTGAATAAAGCATGCCCTAAAGATTCTTTCCCACTGCCCAACATCGATCGTTTGATCGATGCTACGACTGGCCACAAGATCCTTACATTTCTCGATGCCTACTCTGGGTACAATAAAATTCAAATGAACCCAGAGAACTAGGAAAAGACTTTGTTTATCACGAAGTATGGTACGTATTGCTATAATGTAATGCCTTTCGGGCTAAAACATGCAGGAGCTACATATCAATGCCTAGTTAATAAAATGTTCGAACATCAGATAGGCAAATCTATGGAAGTTTACATTGATGACATGCTAGTTAAGTCCCTCTGCGCAAAGGACCATTTGACTCATTTGTAGGCGACGTTCGACATCTTACGAAAGTACAACATGAAACTCAACCTCGAGAAATGCTCCTTTGGATTCGGCTCGGGCAAGTTCTTAGGTTTCACAGTGTCGAACAGGGGAATCGAGATAAACCCCGATTATCAAAGACATCGAGGAAATCACCGTTTTAAACAATGTGGAAGCCGTACAACGGCTAACCGGACGGATAACTTGCATAGGCCAACTTATCTCGAGGTCGTCATATCGAGTCATCCTTTATTTTCCCTACTAAAGAAGAAGAACAACTTTGCATGGACTCCGAAGTGTCAACAAGCCTCGGAAGAATTAAAACGGTATCTCTCGAGCCCACCCCTGCTTCATACTCCAAAGGAGGATGAAAAGATCTACTTGTATTTAGCCGTGTTCGCGGTAGCGGTAAGTGGCGTATTGGTTTGAGAAGAACAAGGTACAAAATTTCCTGTTTATTATGTAAGTCAGACCTTAGGAGATGCTGAAACTAGGTACCCGCATTTAGAAAAGTTAGCAATTGCATTAATAAGCGCATCTTGGAAATTAAAGCCATATTTTCAATGTCATCCCATATGTGTATTGACTACATATCCACTTCGAAATATCTTGCATAAGTCCGAATTATCGGGCTGACTGTCCAAATGGGCCATTGAACTTGGAGGGTATGGTATCGAATATCAACCCCGAACGGCTATCAAGTCTCAAATTTTGGTAGACTTCGTGGCCGACTTTACGCCTGCCCTCGTACCCGAAGTAGAAAAGGAACTCTTGCTAAAAACGGGTCCATCATCGGGGGTATAGACCCTCTTCACAGACGGAGCCTCGAATGTGAAAGGGTTCGGACTCGGCATTGTTTTAAAGTCGCCTACGGGCAGTATCATTAGGCAATCTATCAAAACTTCTTAATTGACTAACAATTAGGCCGAGTATGAGTCCATGATTGCAGGTCTCGAACTAGCCAAAAGCCTGGGAGCAGAGGTCATTGAGGCCAAGTGTGACTCTCTTTTGGTAGTAAACCAAGTAAACGGGAGCTTCGAGGTTCGAGAAGATAGAATACAAAGGTACTTAGAAAAACTTCAAGTGACATTGCATCGCTTAGAGGAATGGACACTGGTCCATATACCTCGAGAACAGAATAGGGAGGCCGATGCACTTGCAAATCTGGGGTCATCGGTTGAAGAAGATGATATTGTCCCGAGGACTGTCGTCCAATTGTCTAGGCCGGTAGTCGAAAAAGGCCATGCGGAAATTAATTCAACAAGTTTGACGTGGGATTGAAGGAATAAGTACGTCGAATACTTAAAGCATGGGAAACTCCCCTTGGACCCAAAAGAGTCGAGAGCCCTTCGAGTCAGAGCAACCCGATTCTCACTCGATGAAAATGGAACATTATATAGAAGAACCTTAGATGGGCCACTGGCAGTGTGCTTGGGACCAGGGGACACCGATTATGTACTCCGAGAAATCCAAGAAGGCACTTGTGGGAACCATTCCGGTGCTGACTCTTTGGTTCGCAAGGTGATCAGAGAGGGGTATTACTGGGATAACATGGAAAAAGATACTAAGGAGTTCGTTCTAAGGTGTGATAAATGCCAAAGGTTCTCACCGATGATCCATCATCCCGGCGAGCAACTCCATTCGGTCCTATCCCCGTTGCCATTCATGAAATGAGGGATGGGCATCGTCGGCCCCCTACCAACGGCGCCAGGTAAAGCTAAATATATTTTGTTTATGACTGACTACTTCTCAAAATGGGTAGAAGCGCATGCTTTCGAGGAAATAAAAGAAAAAGAGGTCATCGATTTCATATAGGACCACATCGTATGTCGGTTCGGGATCGCGGCCGAAATAGTATGCGACAATGGGATACAGTTCATCGGCAACAAAGTGACAAAATTCCTCGAGGACCATCGCCCTATCACCCAAGCGCAAATGGCCAGGACGAGTCCACAAACAAAACCATCATTCAAAACTTAAAGAAAAGGTTAGATGATGCAAATGGGAAATGGAGAGAAGTATTTCCCGAGGTGCTATGGGCATATCAGACAACGTTGAAGTCAAGCACGGGGGAAACCCCATTTTCTTTGGTGCACGGGTCCGAAGCATTGATCCCAGTTTAGTTCGGGGAACCTAGCGTTAGGTTTCAACATACTACTGAGGATTCGAACCACGAAGCCATGAACACTTGCTATTAGATGAGAAACGTGAAGCCGCATTAGTTTGAATGGCCGCGCAAAAGCAAAGGATCGAAAGGTATTACAACAGAAGGATGAACCTTCGCTATTTAGGATTCAGGTACTTAGTTCTAAGGAAAGTCACCCTCAATACTCGAGACCCAAACAGAGGGAAACTAGGCCCCAATTGGGAAGGACCGTACCGTGTCCTTGGAGTCGTAGGGAAAGGATCCTAAAACCTTATCATTGCTCAAACGCTATTATTGATGAGGTATGACCTTCTCTCCTTTTTCTCGTGTGTATTTAAAACTAAATCCTTGTAGGTGTTTGATTGGAAACATCGAAGAACCTTCCAGCTTGAAGACCTTGGGGTTTAAAGCATGCGTTCCACTCTTTTTCCCTTAGATCGGGTTTTATCCCAGATGGGTTTTACCGGCAAGGTTTTTAGCGAGCCAACACTTATATGCTACCTAAGGAAAATTGAACAAGTATTCAAGGCTTCTTTTCATTCAACCTCGAATACTAAGGGCATCACCCTCGGAGGTTGCATTTTTGAAGAAAACAATTTTTGCCAAGAGAGCCTTGATAGGAAAACGATGTAACGGGCCAAATGGTCAAATGAACCGTGTCCATGTAGAGTAGTCGATCCCCCGACGGCAAAACATGTACGCATATATGAATTATTCGAAGAATCACCCTTATTATATCAAGACAATTTCTATCTCAAAAGAAGTCTACTTTTATATGAAACTTCATGCTTATAACTCTACAAGAAACGGCCCAAGGGCCAGAACGCAAACACACCCCTATTACTCGGGGACTGTCATTGACAGTCAACACATCGAGTCATCAAATGCTCGAACTTATAAGACCTCAAGAAGTCATACTCGAACTCATAAGACCTTAAAGAGGCATCCCCTCGACATAAAGGCCAAGGCCACCGTACTCGGGGACTAAAGGCTACGACCATATAAAAGTCTACGACCATGGAAGAGACTACGGTCATATAAAAAGGCTACGACCAAAATCATGCCTCTCGGAGACGTCCGACTTCCGCCACAAAACTAAAGGCCTTCAAACACTTCGAAAAACCAGTTAAATCAGGCTATCCTCGGCAAAAGCAAATGATAAAGTCTTCGATAAAATCGGCCCTCGAATAATTCAGAGGCTTCGATAATATCAGCCCTAAAAAAAAACCTCAAGAGGTATTCAATTATCGTTACAGAACAAGGTTCCAATCGATCGAACCTTTGAAAAACCCAACGAGTACAAAAAACACATGCTAAAGCATATCAAATTTTTTACTAAGTCTTTTAGCCGGAATGATGGAAGAATTATAGCCACTTTAGAGGCCGAATTGGCCCAATCGAAAAGAGCCTAAGGGCCAACCTAAAAGATCCTAAGGGACAACCTAAAGATCCTAAGGGCCGATATTTAAAAGCCGAAGGGCCAATATTTAAAGAGCTTAAAGGCTGAATCACACCGTGCTCGAGACCTTACCTAGCTCGAACTCAAAAGTCCCTTCACCCCGGGCTAGCGTCAAACCAATCTAAAAGCTCAGCTCGTAGATCAAACCTTACAAGATAACCTATTATCGATCGTTGATCAAATACAAAACCTAAGGGTATTATATTCGAAGTCCAATAATCGGATTGATCACCTACAACACCAAATTTTGTTTCACAAGTGGAGACAAAACGGAATTTAACATGAAACGAAGATGAAGCAGAAAAGTTCTTTATATTCAAAAGATGATTCAGAAGTACATTTACAAAACCCTCACATAGGTCCCTTACACAAAATAAGGAAGACAAAAGAACCTAATCTACTTTCGAGGTCACTTTCTCGGAGGCAGTACCCACAGGAGCCACATCTTTGGTAGCCTGGTCTTCGGGGGCCTCTTCCTCCTCAGGGACTTCAGCTTCGTCTCCCTCACTCTTGGAGGCCCTGGCCGAATCCTCGTCGGTGGAGAGCAATGCAGTTGCCTCTTCTTCCAAAGCTTTTACCTTCTCAATTTTGGCAGAAAGGTCAAATCCTTCAGCATGCACCTCCTCGAGAGTTTTCCTTAGAGATTCCAGCCGAGCGTGATTGGTGGCACATGTTAGATTAAGCTCAGCTGTAGTAGATATCTCCTTATCCTGAGCATTAGCAGCATCAGCATCGGTTTGATTTGAGGACACGAGCGCATCAACTTCGGACATGACCTTAGATAATGCAACGGCCGTCTCAGTGTGAAGCTCCTTAAACTTACGACTCTCCTCTTTTTCACTCTGAAGCTGGTTCTCGACCGAGGCCAGTTTTTCCCGAAGAGTGTCCTTCTCGGAGGCCAGACGATCCATATGCAGCATCCACCCGAGGGTTTCAGTCTCTTTGGTCTTAAGCTCTTTCCGAAGTTTCTCCACTAGGTCTGCCTTCTGCTGAAGCTGAAAAAATCAAATTGAAGCATTAGACACCAAAACAAGTAAACACAAAATAAGCCCACAAAGGCTATATTGCTTATTCAACAAACTCAGCCTGCTCGTGGGAAGCCTTCTCCGAACGTGCTCGAAGATCGTTGAGTTCCCCCTCTCTTTTTGCATAGAGAGCCTTGAGTTCATCCATATCTGACATGAGCTTCCTGAGCTCATCTTCACAATGGGCAAGCTCAGCCCGAGACTTGGAAAACGCTTGGAGAGTCGTCCACATCAATTACCCCGAGTGGCTCAATCGAGGCCTTCTCCCGCCTTCGAGGAGCCTCAGGGTTGGGTTCTCCGAGCTCATCGACCAAGTTCCCTTCAGGACAAGGTGCATTCTTGTCACTAGTCGGCTTGGGAACTTTGCTCGAGCTTCCTTCGGAGATCTCCTCAGCTTGAGATTGAACCGCATCGGCTGCCTTCGGTTCATCAGCCTTCGATTCAACAGCCTTTGAAGCATCAATGCTTCCTCTTCCCAATCACTAAAGAGCGGTCATTCATCTTCGCCCTCAGCATCATCTCTTTCTTCGTCCTCAGCACGAAGACGTTCGGCAGTTTTCGGAGTTAATGCCACCGTATCGGCCTTAGGTTTTTGAACCTTGGTTTTCTTTGGCTTCAGGGATTTCACCAGCGACCCCTTCTTTTTTTTTCTTGGCTTTGGCAAGATTTGGGGCTTCTTCCTCACCGGGTGAGGGTTGCCTCATTGAAACAAAATCTCATAGGCCTTTACAAACGCAAAGTTAAGTATTTTGCTAAGGAGTATTTTGCTAGGGGATTTAGATATGCAAATAATGAGAACTCACCGTGGTTTTTGGCCTCCCATTGGCCTTTGGAAAAATCGCGCCAGACGCACTCGGCGTATGAGGAAGTGGAAGCCAGTTTCCGAACCCAGCCAGGGAGGTCCGTAACCGCACCTGGATACCAATCAACGGTTGCATCATCAAAAATGAGTTAGTTCAAAGGAAAGGGAGACGTCTAAAT
The DNA here is from genome assembly GCA_005239495.1 of Nicotiana undulata. NCBI lineage: Eukaryota > Viridiplantae > Streptophyta > Magnoliopsida > Solanales > Solanaceae > Nicotiana > Nicotiana undulata. The sequence continues at coordinate 59,748 of ML287997.1, forward strand.
AATGAAACACACTCAATAAGTCTGTACTTACACTTCATATTACATTGCTCGAGCAATGTCATCTTTTAAGCGGGAATCAGGTTAGAGGTCCTGACTCGAACGAAGCGGCTCATCCACCTGCGGTCTTTATCTTCGTCGATGCTGGAGAAGAAAGACTTTGAGGATCGATGTTGCAACTCTATTAGGCCACATCGATAGAGACGAGGGCTGTATAACCTGATCATATGGTCGAGGGTAAAATACATCCCATCGACTTGCTCGAGAAGAACCTAATCAAGTGAACAATTCGTTAAAAGGAAAGGTAGATTTGGCCAAGCGTCACTTGGTGCTGTCGATAGAAGTCGAGAATCACTAGGTCTAGGAGAGGTAGAGAAGGTTCTACGGGACCTATGGTGAATGGGTAGGTATACACACTTAGGTACCCTGCTTTGTAATTGGTAATATCCTCTTCGGGTGAAGGGATCTCCACGTTCACCATGTCATCCAAACGACAATATGCCTTCACCTGTTTGAGTTCGGTTATTAAGCTAATATACCGATACATGGGCTCATACCGTCCCGATACCGAAGAAGGTCGGTCGATTTTAAAGTCAGAAGACGTGTCACAAGGCTCGAGGTACATTCCTCAATACGAGGAGGTATTGCTGTTTCACTCTTGGATGGGCGTGAAGACGAAGAAGCCTTCTCTTTCTGTGGAAATGTCTTAGAAGTTTTTCCATTGCTGTTATGAATTTAGAAGAAAATGAGAAAGCCGATGGTAAAGTGGGCACAAGAGAAGGGTAAAAGCAGAGAGAATGAGAAAATAACAGGTTTGGGTATGTTGTGGAGAGTAAAGCGTGCAAAGAAATGAGTTGAAGTATTTATAGAGGACATTTTATGCATGTTGGGAAAGCTAAACGGTTGGCCAATTGCCGCCTTTTAATTAATGACTTTTCAAAAACTGTGCAGGCGTGACATTTGCACGACCTTTCAGTCACATCAACCGCCTGACCTCACGAGACTGACATCATGGTCTGGGCATCGCAGAGTTGAGAATCAAATCGTATCTTATCTTTTCATTTTAAGAAACGCGGGGACTATCTGTATATGGTCGAAATCAGGGAACCCAATTTCGAGGATCTAACTGCTACCTCAGGATCGAGTTCGGACAACTCGAAGTGGGGGTCGAGGCTGGCTGGAAACTGCATATATCGAGGGAACGAATCGAAGGCCTGGCACGGTCTACCTCGAGATAGTACCATTTCGATGATACTCAAGAAAGAGCGGGAATTTTCAAAGTCACGAAGATCAGGGCGTAAATTGTGGGATAAGATTTTTATGAATGAGTACAAATCCGTACTAGGTTGTTATACATCTGTATCCTTTACCATAAATAGAAATGTACCATATTAGGGTTTTCCCCTCCTATATAAAGGGGACCCCGATCATTTGTAAAGATCATCTCACTACTGGCAAAAGAATATTCTATCTTACTTTTCTCGTTTACTATGCTCCAAAATTGTTCTTAAGCTTTATAGCTCTTACTTTGTTGTTCTTGATTTATTATCCTTAACCCACCTCGAGGCCTCCGAGAATATTGAGCTCGAGGTCCTTATTGCTCTAGAAACAGTGGTTTGGTTCATCATTTCTTCTCACTTATACTTAATATTACCTGTTTATTCACTAGTATTTGAATAGATCACGTATCTTTAAAACCACAAATCAAATTTAATTGTTTCTCGTATTTTTTGATGTAAACAATCCGAATACATAGTTTCATTTATAGGGGATCGGGGTTCATATATGTATAGACGAGTGGCAGTAGCAATGAAAGTATCAATGGTCTTTGAGCTTTCCATCTCAAACCTTTTCAAAAGCTCCTTAATGTATTTCTGTTGACTTATCATTGTTCCCTTAGATGTTTGCTTCACTTGTAGCCCTAAGAATAAGTTAGTTCCCCCATCATACTCATCAAACTCGCTTCCCATAATCTTTGCAAACACCTCACACATGGAATCATCTGTTGCACAAAAAATGATGTTATAAACATAGACCTACACAATCAGCAAGTTCCTCCCTCTTTTCTTTAGAAAAAGAGTGCTGTCAATTTTCTCTCTAATAGAACCATTTTCTAAGAGGAACCTGGACAACATTTCATACCATGCACGATGGGCCTGCTTCAATCCATATAGAGCCCTGTCAATCATGAAGACATGTTCAGGATGTTCATGGTATTCAATACCAAGTGGTTATTTGACAAAAACTTCCTCCTTTAAATATCCATTCAGAAATGCACTCTTGACATCTACTTGGAATAATTTGAATTCCATATGAGATGAAAAAACAATGAGAATTCTGATGGCTTCCATTCTTGCAACTGGAGAAAAGGTTTAATCATAAACAATTCCTTCTTCTTGATTATAGCCTTGGACCACCAGCCTGACTTTATTTCTTGTTGTATTGCCAAATTCATCAAGCTTGTTTCTGAATACCCACCTAGTTCCAATATCAGTTCTGTATGTGGGTCGAGGAACCATGTTCCATATGTTGTTCCTCTCAAATTGATGGAGCTCCTCTTGCATGGAAGAAATCCAGTCAGCATCTTTCAATGCTTTCTTTATGTTTTTCGGCTGAATTTGAGACAAGAAAGCTGAGAAAGCAAACATGTTTCTTGCCTTGGATCTAGTCTGAATCCTTGAATCCAAATGAGTGATTACGTTTTTGGAGAGGATGTGAGCTTTTGTGCTTCATGTTAGATGCTTGGATTTCAAGATATAAGGGACCGGATTCCTCCATGTTAGACCCATCATTGGCATCGATGGAAGTGTGAAGATCACTTTTTTGATCTGCATTAGGAGTGCTTGATACAACATCATCAACTCTATTGTTAGCTTTAGTTGATGTGATGGAGGGACCAGGTTACTCCAAATCAGCTAGACGTTCTGCTGCATTTTCTTCACTGGATTGCTTGACTTGACTCATTAGATCTGCCTTCCCGTTTTCCATAACAATAACCTCTCCAGGGACCTTTGAATAATCTTGATCTTAATCATCATTATCATGTGATTCTTGAATAACGAAGATTTACTTCTTTTCCTCCTTTGATGGGCATCCTCATAGGTCCACACAGATCCATATGAATAAGATCTAGTGGCCTTGAGGTGATCACTTCCTTCTTTGTCTTGAATGAGGACCTGGCTTGCTACCCTTTCACACATGCATCACAATCCTTGTGATCTTTGAACTTTGACGTTGGCAATCCACGAACCAGGTCCTTCTTGATAAGCTTTTTCAATAGAGTGAATCTTGCATGTCCCAATATTCTGTGTCATAGTTTGGCATCATCATCAACGATACTCAGGCATGTAAGATCACCACCATTTAGAGATTCAACGTCTGCAACATAAATGTTTTTGAACCTTTTTGCAATCTGAACCACTTCACCAGTTATAAGATTGGTGTCAGTGTAAGACTTTGACCAAAACTCCTCTTTGTTTCCTTTGTCGCAGATTTGAAAGGCACTCAACAAGATATACTTCAAGCCATTCACATAATATACATTCTCAATTGAGTGAGACAATGTTTTCCCAATCTTTCTAATTCCCAGAATGTATCCCTTTTTGCCATTTCCAAAGGATACACTCCCACCTTGCAGGGCTTTGAGTGAAAGGGAATTATCCATTCTTCTAGTCATGTGTTTAGAGTAGTCATTATCCATGTACTATTTTTTAGTGATTCCTTTCACTATTGCCTACACAAGGGAATCGTAGATAAGACTTAGGAACCCAAACAAGTTTAGGTCCCTTGTAATGAGGGAATGGGAAAATCAGACATCTTTTGTCGATGCAGGTATCACACATTTGTTTCAAGAGAATCAGGTTCCTTAACAGTAGATACTTTTTTAAAAAAAAACTTTGTTTTTCTGTTTGGATTGAAACTTTTCTTAACATGAATCTTTGTAATTACCAGTCTTAACATAGTGAGTGCAAAACCAGTTATCAGACGCAGTAACATACTTGCTATGTGAGTTTTATGGAGCTTTTTCTTGTGGAACCTGATTCCATGCTTGTTCCCCCCATTACCTTTATAGGTAGAAGTGATTGCATCAGAGGACCATGTCCACTTTAGAGATTTATCTAAATTATTTTTAACCCTGCATAAATCTTTTTGAAGTTGTCTATTCTTTTCAATTTCAGCAGCAAGACTCAATTTTACATTTTTGAGTTTATTTTAAAGCTTAAGGTGTGCCACACTTGACACTTCCTATCCTTTATAGGAGTTCATGCATTTTTCCATTGAAATTTTTAAGTAGATAATTTCTTTCTTTGTTTCCTCCATTGTTGCCTTCAGATCTACAACTACAACCACCAGATTATCTCTCTTTCGTTCTAACTCTCTGATTTCCTTAGTTAAAATATTTTTATCATTAATGACGTTGTGGTAAGCATCAATTAAATTAATAGCTAAAGATACTGACTTCTTTTTAGAATAAGACTTCAAATATTTTTGAACGTCCAGAAAGTATACCTCATCGTCATCAGTGCAAATATGGAATCATATTCTGTAGCTCTGATTTCAACATCCATCATGGAGGTCTCTCCCTATTCATCATCACCCTCAGATTCACTAGAGGAATCTCCCCAAGCAGCTAGAGCTTGCTTCACAATATTATCAGCGACATCTCTTCTCTTAAACTTCTTGTCGGGGAGCGGGTTACTCTTAACCATCTTGTCAGCATTGTATTTGTAATGGTCCTGCTTGTGGAGAGGACAATCTTTGATGAAATGTGCTGGCTTTACGCACTTGTGAGATCAATCGTATTCTTTAGTGTTTCTGCTAGAGCTGCCCTTCTTGGAAATGCCTCCTTTTTACGAACCATTTTCTGAAATGTTGGTGGTCTATAGGTTAATTGACATTCTTCAAAATTTGGTGGAGCAGCCATGTAGATCCTGTTTAGGTGTCAGCCTTATAGAAAGAACCTGCTCTGATACCAATTCATATAAACTAAGAGTCCACCAAACTATGTAGAGAACCTGGTTCTCTATCAGTTCCCACGTAATACACACACACAGAGGTAAGTAAATAACACAACAATATTTTACGTAGAAAACTCCTAGCTCACGGGATTAAAAACCATGACCTAAACTCGTAGGATTCCAACTTCACTAATTGAACAACTTTAGATTACAACCGATTGTAACCTAGGAATTAAACTCTTAATCTCTCACCTACTTGCAACAACTATATTGCAAGATTCTTTGTAATAACTCTTTACAAAGCAACAAACCTTGACTAACTCTAGTCAAGAGACTAAACCAAACGATGGTTTAAATCTTTCCTAAAAAGACACTTCTTGAAAGTAGTGTAGGATTACAAATGAAGAGCAAATAACAAAGGCTCCACAAACCTAAGGAATTAAGATATCTTCAATCTTTGGATCTGGTCCTTAAGGTTACATTAGCTTTGTTATTGAGAAAGATGCTGGCTAGCACTTGAGAGAGAAAATCAATTTTAGGTTTTGAAAGTGTTAGTAATTCCTTGTCTCATGTTGGTAATATATAAGTGAGGTCATTGGGATGATGTAAGCAAGTAGATTGTACAACATGCTTCAAATAGTAACTGATGCATTATTGCGTGTGCAGTGCAATAGTGTAGCAGCTTAACAGCTGAAAAGAGTTGACTTGTACTGTGACCAGAGGAACTACTCTATATATGTTCCCTCTACTGCTCCCTCTGATGTTCCTGTATTGACTCGACTGATAGTTTTGAGAATTAGCATCGCATTTTGTGGCTTAAGGTGTCGAGCAACTCCGTATTATGTATTATGGCTTGTGTGTGCGGCCAGGTTTGAATGCTGCGAGATTTGATTTAGAGGGATGATTCTTTTTTTCATAACCTAAGCAGTAAGAGTTGAAAGGAGTTTTTTCTTATGTATAGACGACTCTAGAATGGTGTGTTGATGATTCTAATAGCTTCGTATGGTGGTTTATGACTTAGGAGTGTGTCTGAATTTGGATTTAGAGACCCGTAGGTTAATTTGATGCATTTTGGCAGAAATTAGAAAGTTAAAGGTTTGGAAGGTTGAGAGGTTTGACCGGAGTTGACCTTGTTGATATCAAGTTCGAATTTTTTGGGTTGATTTGATATGATTCGGCTCAAGTTGTAGAAGTTGAAAGTTCAAAAGGTCAATTTGAGATGCGATTCGTAGTTTTGGCGTCGTTTGATATGATTTGAGGCCACAGGTAGGTCCATATTATGTTATGACACTTGTTGGTATGTTCGAATAGGTTTCAGATCATTTGGATCATGTTGAGAGAAGCTGCTTGGGGGCAGGGATCTGGTGTGGTCGCACATACAGACCATTAGGCGCAAGTGCGTCAATCGCAAGTGCGGAGGAGAAAGGGCGCATAAGCGAGATGGTTGGGAGTTGGGGTTTTGCGCATCTACGATATCATTCCTGAATATGCGGATGTAGGCGCGAGTTGGTACGCGCAGGTGCGGATATGAGTTGTGTTTGAAGTCTTCGCAGATGCGGAGTATTTGTCACGAAAGCAACTGCATAGGTGCGCTTCTTAGTTCGCAGAAGCGACACTGCATATGCGGTGTCTTGGATGAAGGTGCGGTCAGTTGTGATTTTTTTTTTTGCGCATCTGCGATTAATATTCTGCAAATGTGCCTTTGCATATGCGACTGTGAGTCCGCAAAAGCCGAAGTGCTTGGCAGAAAGGTTATAATTTGAGGGTTTGCCATTTTTATCATATCTTGAGTTGTAGACCTCGATTTTGAGTGATGTTTGAGGGGTTCTTCATGTATTGGATTGAGCTAAATATTATTTTTCCGGATGTGATTATATTTCGCGATTCCATCTTTGTTTTTAACATTAAATTAGTAAAATCCGTGTACGTGAGGTTACGAGTGCGTACTCGGGCTTATATGTGGAAATTGACCGATTTAGACTCTTAGGCTTCTTTCATGTACTTATTTGGAATTGTTAGCACATGTTATATCTTTTATTCGTCATGTCTACTATTACATGCTTTAGTTGAAGTTGTCGTTATATGTCACATTCTTTACTTGTCGAGTTTACTATTATATGCTTTATTTGAAGTCGTTACCACTCTTACCATTATATGATTTCTTTTATTGTTGAGTTACTCTTAGTTGGAATTATTGTTACATGATATCCCTTTGTTTCCAGTTTATTCTCATTCACTTAGACGTAGTAATAGTGTGTGCCATCTCTTTTATTGCTAGCCTAATTCATACACTAGAATTTGAAGTTTGCCATTTCATTGAAATACCTTCACTATCGAGATTATCCTTAAATAATTAATTGGAATTAAAGTTATCGAAAGTCATTAATCTATTTTAATTGAAGTTGTGTTTAAAAGGGGTGTTGTTCCTTATGAGTTACTTCCCCGTTTATGTTGTTGTTATTGAGATTTTATACACATTGAGCAGTGAGCTCTTTGTTGCGGAAATATTGATATTATTGGATCTCTTGAAGGGTTGTGGCCTATGGGCACTTGTGTTACGAGTTGATACATTGTGTTGTTGTGATGTTAGCAATTGTGAATTATTGTGTGGTTCGGATGTTGTTATGTGGAGTATAAGGGTGAAATTTCACCGTTGCTGTTATGCGGGGCATAAGGCTGGCATCTCACTGTTGTTGAATGTAAGGAGTGATAAGGGTGACTATTGTGTTATTTTCCGGACGGGGCAATAAGGGTGGCTATTGTATTATTATTCGGGCAGAGCGATAAGGGTGGCTATTATACAGAGTGATACTAGTGGCTATCAGAGAGATAAGGGTGGTTAATGATATTGTCAAGATAGAGTGATAGGGGTGGCTATCGCACAAATAAGGGGTGGAAATGTCATGGATAATGTGTGATGGTTTGGGAACATTGTGTTAGTGATTTTCGTGCGATGATGTGCTTTTCCTTGGATTGTCATACACCTTACGTGACTTGTTTTGTTGCTTAGATGAGCTACTCGATTTCTTTGATATTAATTGTTGACTTGTGCTGCAGTAGCACACTCCCACAAGCATACACCATAGCACACCACTTATATTAGCTCAGGAATATGAAACATGACATTTATTGATCATGCCCATGTGTTCTTGTATAATCCGCCTTCATGTTGCTAGTGAGCCTGTGATCATGCCGGACGGATTGTGAGCCTATGACCATGAGCATAGAGAATCAGGGGTGGGCAGGAAGATAGGCTAGGTGGAGTAGTTGCTCTGGAGTAGGTTCTTTGACTGGATCAATGCATGTATGAACCAAACGAATTGTGATTATGAGCGTGTGACCATGCCGAGCAGATTGTGATTGTGTGTCTGTGACCACGCCGGCAAATTGTGAATGTGAGCTTGTGATCATGACGGGCTCATTGAGATATTGGCACGGGAGTTGTCCGTGCGGTTGGGATTCGAGATGTGGGAACGAGGTGCCATGAGTTTATGATGGTGGGTTGAGACCCGTGATTAGTGACTATGAGATGAGGTATAATGGAGTGATTTCGTTGTGAATCTTGTGTTAGAACGACTTGATTAATTGGATGTCCTTTGCGTTCCTTAATTGGTTTCAATGATATTTCAAGGTGTTCTTATGGCTTTACTATTTATGACACATGTTTATTTCTGTCACGCCCCTTTTTTACCTCTCTAACCCCTCTTTAAAATAATAAATAGATTTGTAAAGCTCAAAAGCGTTTCAAATTGAAAAGTGAAAAAAGATTTGTTTAAAAGGGATTTTCTTAGAGTCGCCACTTGTCATATAACCTCAGTGTTCCAAGTCACCATTTAAAAGAAACTTTTCCTTAAAAACATATTTGGCTCTAAACCAGTTTGCACCAGAGATTCAAGAAAGGGGGTTTATTTGACTCGGGGAGAAGGTGTGAGGTATTACCCGAGTCCCGTAACTAGTACAGTTGCGTACATGATCAAGTTGGCTTTTAGGAATATTCGGGCTGAGGTAAGAAACACACAAAAGGAAAATAATCAGCAAAAGAGGTTTGAGGTCTTCCCTTCCTAGTAAAATAAAATAAAAAGTCCTAATAGCCTATACTATGCCTCCGCTGATGATGACACGATCTCCATCTACATTTACTCCGGGGCATACCCTAATAAAAGAGTATAAAATGTATATACAAACTCTACGGGGAATTACCCTATTAAATAATAAACTAAAGGGGACGACCTCTCATCTCGAATCAAATAAAACCCTAAAGATTGCCTACCCGGGTGTGGTCGGCCTAAACATGCTACAAACGGATAGAGTACTATATAAAATGAAAGTAATAAAATATTTAAGATCCTATTTCATTTTAATGTTCGATTTCATCTCCCATTATCTGATATCCATCATCCATAATATAGCCAAACTAAACAAAATGACAATCCAACACAACTGTAGCATCTAAAACTCGCTGAGAAAGAAAAGGAAATATTGAAATAGAATGAATAAAAGAGCAGATTAAAACATGATACTAACCATCTGACTCAGGCTCAAGATTAGCCCCACAAAAGAAATATTTAAGTCAATCTCCTTAAACTAAATATCTTTTATCTTCTCTAGTTCCCTTCATCCAGATTAAAATGACCTCACCACAGGTTCAAACTTAAATTACTATACTATAGAAAAGAAAAATTGAAGCCCCATAGTAAACCTATTGAAATTCCAAACAGTATGGTCTTATGAACCTTATAAAGCATTCAATGAGTGAGTTTTAACCAATTTTTTGTTCAATAGCAAGTTGAATCCAACACCCAAGAAATTAACCCCTTAGAGTGAAACTTAGTGAATAAATACAACACTAACCGATATATGACCATCTAAGATTTCAAGAGAGACACCTTGATATGTCAAACTATGGAAGATAAAACACACACTAAGAAAACAGATAAATGAAACTAAAATCAAATAAACTAGGAGCACATGCAAGTACCATAAATGAAAACAACTAACAACTTTGACTTGTTTGGAGTATTTAATCGACCTAGAACTCTACCATTTGGTTGGGAAATAGTAATCAATGGTGTTTCGAATCAGCAGTCGCTGGCCGACGGTGACAAAATCCAGCGACAACGTGGTGGCCGGAGATCTCTCGAGGATAGAGAGAAAAGGGCAGGCGACTAATTTTCTCGTTGTTTCCTAGTGAGAGAGATCGGAGAATGAGAGCTTGCTTCAGGGAAAGGGAGGGGTGGCCGATTATCTGTTTTTTTTCCGGCGAGTTCTGGTGGCGGCTGCCTTAGGGAGGAGTTAGGTCTCTCTAGGGTTAGTTTTTTTGTGAAATATGGAGTTTATATATGGGGGGCGGGGGGGTATAGGGGAACATGGATCATTGGATGGCAATGTAGTGAATGGATAGGATTAAAAGGGGAGATGGGTCTGATAGGTTATGGTTCTTGTGCTTAACGGATTTAGCTCCAATTTGGCCGAAATTGGGCCTTTTCTTGCTCAAAATTGATGGAATAATGAGCCCAAACTATTAAAATACTACTAAAATGTTAATTAGTGCTATTTGAGTAGAGTAAACTATTAAAATAAAACTAAATACTAAAACAAAACTATTTTTGGTATTTTTCAAATATCATACTAAAGATAAAAATACTACAAAAAAGACTAACGACATTAAATAAATAAAAATATATAACAAGATAAAATTGGAACTATTTTTGGTTTTTTCTAAATTGTAATTTGAAGTAAAAGTAGACTAAGACTCCATAAAAAATTAGTGTTAACTTAAATAGATATTGTAAACACTAAAATAGCTCAAAAATGTGCCGGGCAAAAAATTACGTGCTCACAACTGCCCCTCTTTACTTGGAAACACAAAGTGTTTTTGAGCAAAGAATCAAGTAAGCGTCGTAAATGATTTCTAACCCGACACTTATTCAAAACAAAACAAAGATGGACAAAATGTTGCGGCCTAGCCCTTGTATCTGAGCTGCCTACATATCCTTGGCCATAAAGGAATCAGGCCATGTGTAGTTCAGAAGTGAGAAGAGCGATGAAGTATACCGAGGCGGAGAGTCGATTGAGGTGCTGTCGAAGTTATGGTCCGCGGTTTCTTCCATTACATAAAAAATAAAAGGAAAAATTACAACAAAAATAAAAGAAAAATACAAGATCCTATCTACTTCTTGTCTCGAATATTCCTTGAAACTCCACTTGATCCTTCAACTTGAAACTGAAAATTCACCCTATTCTTCAGGTGGGCATCTTGCTGACTTGAATTTGAAGAAAACTAGAAGTTGACCCTATTCTTCAGGCGCACATTCTCCTACTTGCACTTGAAATAAACTTGAACCTGGAGTAGACTTGAGCTTGCAAACCTTGTTCTTCGGGCGGCTCGTGCTACTTCCGATTTGACTTGGAAAAAAGAGAGAGCTTAATCCTATTCTTCAAAAGGGATCCTGCTGACTCTGATTTGAACTTTAAAACTAAAACTTGACCTTGTTCTTCAGGCGGACTCCTAATGCTTCTCTAACTTGAACTTGTAAACTGAAAGTTGACCCTGTTCTTCAGGAGGGCTCCTGATGCTTCTCGAACTTGAAAATTGAAAGTTGACCCTGTTCTTCAGGAGGGCTCCTGATGCCTCTTTGACTTGAACTTGTAAGCTGAAAGTTGACCATGTTGATTAGGCGGGCGCCTCATGCTTCTCTAACTTGAACTTGAAAATTGAACGTTGACCCTGTTCTTCAAGCGGACTCCTAGTTCCTCTGACTCGAACTTGAAAAACGAAAGTTGACCCTGTTCTCCAGGCGGGATCCTCCTGCTTGATCTTGAGAGAAACTGAAAGTTGACCCTGTTCTTCAGGCAGGCTCCTGGTACTTCTCTGATTTGAACTTAAAGCTAATTTCTGAAATATTTACCCTCGTTCTCCAGGTGGGTTCCTGAACCCAAAACAACACAACAGACAAACTTTTCTGCCTTAGTTTGCACTAGGAAGATTTGTGAGTTGTTAGAAAAAGTGTAAATTGCATATGTTATTGATGAAATGATGAGAGTAAAACTAAAGACTCGACTAGGATTTAACTAAGAAATTTGACTATCAAATGCGTCTACTAAAAATAAAACCCGAATAACCCAAACTAGGAAGTGTGTCTCCTAGGGATGAACTCAAACGACCCAAATTAGGAAGTGCGTCTCCTAAAAAGAATAACTTGAAAGACCCAGATTTGGAAGTGCGTCTCCTACAGGTGAAACTTGAATGAACCAAACTAGGAAGTGTGTCTCCTAGGGGTGAAATCTCAATTTAGGAAGTGCGGCTCCGTAAAGTATATCCTGAAAGACCCAGATTAGGAAGTGCGTCTCCAAGATTTGAGATTGAGCTTGAGGAAAACTATAAACTGAGCTTGACTAAACTAAAAATTGACCCTATTCTCCAGTCGGGATCCCTGAACTCAAAAAAACTAGAGATTAAAACAAAAGGACACTAACAATTGACTCTATTCTCCAGGCGGGAACCCTAAACTTAAGAAAACTAAAGACTAACAACTGGAGGAAACTAAAAACTAAACCTATTCTCCAGGTGAGACTCCTGAACTTAAGGAAAACTAAAGATTAACAACTTAGAAAAACTAGAAATTGACCCTATTTTCCCGGTGGGACTCCTGAATTTAAGGAAAACTAAGACTAACTTCTTAAGAAAAATTAAAAAAACCGACCCAATTCTCCAAGCAAGACCCCTGAACTTAAAGAAACTAAAGACTGTCATCTTAAAGAATTAAAATTGACCTTATTTTCTAGGTGGGACCCCTAAACTTAAGAAAAACTAAAGATTAACGACTTAAGGAAACTAAAAACTGACCCTCTTTTCCAGGCGGGACCCCTGAACTTAAGGAAAGCTAAAGATGGACGACTTAAGAAAACTAAAACTGACCCTATTCTCCAAGTGGGACCCCTGAACTTAAGGAATGACGACTTAAGGAAACTAAAACTGACCCTATTCTCCAGGCGGGACCCCTGAACTTAAGGAAAACTAGAGATTGAAAACTTAAGGAAACTAACAACTGACCCTATTCTCCTGGCGGGACCCCTGAACTTAAAGAAAAACTAAAAACTTTTCCGACTAGGGAGAATGCCTAAGAGGTATGATTTTCTCAACTAGGGGAATGTCTATCAGGGTAAAAACCTTCTCAAACAGCCTTTGTGCTGACAAAATTTGGACACCACACCTAAAAAATTCAAGTTTCCAAGCTTTGATTTGGACACAGTCTTCGTCCCTGTTTCAAACAAAGAAAACTTGTGAGTTTAAAACATGGTGGTTCGTTTATGGCCTTGATCTTGAGGTCGATTACTCCTACACTTGCCATGATAACTATTATTTAATCTTGGAAGACCTTTCTTGTTATTGACTAACCATTTTTCTATCAACCCTTATCACAGAAAACACCTCTGATCCATTTAAGCCCAATACCCTCTATCTGTTGCATTTTTCTTTTCGCTCATGAGTTGACATATACCTAACCTTTTCATTTCACATGAATCCCAAACCATGTTAGTTTTCACCCACTCAGTGCGCATACTGCTCTTTCCTGACTTATGCTATTTTGATGTGCTATCTAGACTCCACTTTGCGCAATCGGAAAGGTGGTAGAAAATTTTGAAGTCATTTCTAACTTGTTCTGACCAAACAGACTCAAAAAGAGGACTTAAACAAAGCAAGAGGAACATAGTAAGGGAACAATGGAAAGAGATGATATCTAACATGAAACTTACAAAGTAGAAACTTATTGGATGTGGATACCAACTCTAATTCCATGACATACACTTTGGATTAAGTGGCCTAATCTGTCCAGTAAGTCTAATTTTCAATTTTTGTCGTACCTTCAACCTTTGGAACTGGCTTCGATGTTCCAATTGTCCTATTAGATTCACAATCCTCATTCGACTTATGGTGACACAAAGGTTTTTACTATTAAGCCTCTCTCTTTTCATACGTTCTCTCAACTCACCATCGCCTTATGGTGCCCGTGAGGGTTTTCACCAATAAGACTCTTTCATTTCTTCTTTTCTTTTCATTTCCTCTGGTTCCGCAGATGACAAGGCATTAATCATGGTAAAAGTCTCATATGTTCCTTGCATGTCTAACTCGGCACTTTCAAAGATTATGGGGAATTTCTTTTTTTTATATTGTAATGTGGCTTTTGGAGAGGGTTAGAAAGAAAAGATATCATAAAAGATCAAAATAACTAAGACAACGGGGTTAATTTATTTACAACATTTGGAATCCATTCTAAAACTTTGCCCCAATTTATAAAACAAGAGAATTTGATTCTCCTTTTTTGTTTTTTTTTGTGAGGTGGAACTTCTAAGAAAAATTGCCCCACTATTGACTTCGTGGGATTATAAAATATTTTATTTGGTGCCACCGAACCGTAAGGCTACCTACGTATCTTATGGTGACAAGAATCAGGTCAGACGTAGTTCAAAAGAATACTTTCTTTTTTGTTGTTATTTTTTTTTCTTTCCTTTTTTTACCTTATTTATCTCTCTTTTTCTTTATCCTTTTTTAATTTTTCTTTTGGAATGAACTTTCTAAAACAAACCTATGGCGCATGATTTTTTAAAAATGACTCTATCTTGATTCCAAAAGAGGGGAGGTCAAAGAAATCAACACAGGCTCAAAAGGGTACTGAAGGGTATAAAGTGTTTGGGTAGCTGAAAAAGGGCCTCCCAATCTCTGAAAGTACTAAGCATAACACATGCCCTGAGGATGAAAATGAAGATCATGCATGCCATTTCTTTTGCAGAATCGGCATTGATATCACATATATGCCTTCCGTCTATCTTTAGTGCCTTTTCAAGTACAAAACTCTTGTTGGGTGATTTCTTCTTCACAATGGATGTCCTCCGTCAATTTGGGACAAACTCCCTCGGCTTTATCTTGTAACTTGAGATGCACTTGAACTCAAAGTTTCTTACTTCATCTGTCTGGGACGCACTCTCTTGTAACAAATTCTTGCCATCCTATTAACTTCCCAAACTATCTGCCCTAGTTTCACACAATCCGGGCTTTAAATGATCTCCAAATGTTCAATTCATTACTTATTTCCCTAAAATGTCCCTGTTATCTTCGAACCTTGTTTCATTGTTTCATGATTAGACTAACTTTTGAGATCAGGCTGAGAGTTTCGCATGCATGTCATGTCACTAGAGTCACCATGAAAATAACTATAAAAGGAAAATATAACTAAACAAAAATGGACTAGAAATAATAAAAGATAGGAGATTTCATTAGACAGACGGTGAAAGGGTTTAAACAACAAAACACACAAAATAAAACTTGGGTTACAACGCTGGAACAATCCTAGATAACACTAGATGTGTTACTAAGACTAAACGAACTAGACAAAATAAAAGGAAGAAGGTTTTGAGTCTCAAGATGATATCCGAATTACAACCCTCAAATAACCCGGACATCAGAAATGACAACAAAATAAACCACCAAAACTCCTTCATGGCTAGCCAAGAAAGGGGTGTCTCTCCAATTACCAAACTCGACATCTTAGCCACTGAGTCCCACATCAATTTTACCAATACCATTACCAATTTCAATCACATTGATCTCAGCAAATAGTCTTTGGGTCCCTTTTGCCGATTTGTTCTCAAGATCAACTTCTAGAGCTGAGACTGATAGCGCTGAAAACTTTGCGGCAAGTGGCCCTCCAAGAAGCTCATATGAGTTCTCATATTCCTTTTCAACAAAAATCATTCCCTCAATATGCGTATTATTATGAACAGGCAATGGACTTTGGTTAGCATCCACTGCATCTGGATTTTGCACAGTAAGACCACCTGCATCAATAAGCCTCTAGACTACTCTTTTCAAATGCCAACACTTTTTTATGATGTTCCCCAGGGCATTACAACAATATGTGCACCTTTGATAATAATCAGATTTCTTTGGAAGGGGGTTCAAAATTTTTATCTGAATTGGCTTCAACATGTGCAATTGCCTCAACCTTTGGAACAAACTAGCATATGATTCTCCAATAGGAGTGAACGACTTTTCTCTTTGCCGAGGCCTTCTCATTTTGTACTCCATCCTCGGTTGGAACCTCTTCTGGGTAGGTTGTTGATATTCTTGTGGAGGTGGGTAAAATAGTTGTGGAGGTACTGTAGGCCATACGAGTCTTGTGGATGTGAAGCACAGAGGAGGAGGGAGAGTGTTGTCTACGGGTTCGGACGAACCCAATAGCTTTTTGCTTAGACATTGTATTTATAGTAGAAAATCTATCAAATATAAATAAACACTTAATTCCGAATCCAGTATCTTATGAGCTATGAGTTCAGTTGCAAATTCAAAATCCATAAACTTTAAATACTAGCTCCGCCTCTGGTGAAGCATATGGCGGTGCATTATGAGGTATGACTTTGGGGATTTTTTGGAGAGAAGTAGCATCAGGGAGGATTATCTGGAGTATGAAGATATTCATGGGGTCAATATTGAGGCTGAAAGCGTTGATCAAGAATGCTCAGTGGATCTTGTCGTTGGCAGGGCGCAACAACATATTTTCTATTTCTCTTTCTTTCCCCAAACTTACTAAATGTCCCGAATGTCAGAATAGCTCATAATTTTGCCTGACTTGATTCCTTCTTCTACCATCTCCCCCATTTCTACCACATCATTGAAAGGTTTACGTAAAGCCGGGATCAAATAACTGAAGTAATTGGGTCCCTGAGCTTGTAGGAAAAGCTAGGACTGACCCCAGCAGCCTGTTCCCTCCATCTGAGCCCAAACTACCTAAATCTTTCCTTAGGTTTCTTTTCCATCTTAGATAGGGAGGAGCGGTCTGGGATAATGTCTATATTGTACCACCTACTAACATCTTGGCGAGTATACCATTCCAAGGCTGCCCCACTCAAACTCTCACTAAAATACGCCATTAACAAATCATCTTTCCCGCCACCACTTCTCATTTCACTGAAATAACCCTCAGATGGGCTACTAGATCTCCACGCCCGTCATACAAGTTAAATTTTGGCATTTTAAACACCGTGGGAAGATGAATTAGGAAACATACACATGTCATTGTAGGGAACATTAATCTAATTTTCCATCCCTTGCATGTTCTTTAAGGAGTGTCCTATACCTTTCAGCTTTCTGGATATCTCATCTCACTCTTTTCTCCTTGTGAAATTTTCATTTTTAACATGGGGCTCATTCTGAGGGATATGATTGTATGAGTGCGGGACCTGGTGGGCCAACTCTTGGGGTAGTATTGGGTATCATGAGGTTTGAACTGGTGTTCGCCGTTGGACCTAAAAAGAGGTTGTTGAGAAGTTGTGATGGTGGAGGTAGTGGACATGACATGAGGGCTATTTTTGGGAAAGGTAGTTGGAGGACGAATGATGGAGCTACTAGGGAGGTTAGGAAAGCTGTGATAAGCGAGAAAAATCTGGAGAGTGTGGTGGATCACCTGGCACTATGACCGGAGCTTGGGTAAGGGTAGCCTCTAGGAAGGTAGGTGGTGGCAGGGGTGGTGCCTTCCCAGTCATCGAAGACTGATACATGTCAGCCATGTGTTTTCTTAACATTCTTACCTCTTCATCCAACCTAGTGTCTTGTCCAACCAATTGCTTTTGGACATTAGTATCAACCAACTCATTTCCATTGACATCTGCCATTTCCTTTTAGACATTATGTTGCAGGGAAGAGTAATCAATTTAGAAACCAAAAACCAACCATCCTTCTGCTATAATGAAGATAACAAAGAGGGACAAAATGAAGTCATCACGTTAGCGTTAAGGCATTTAACATAAGATAATCTCGAATTATGGGCAATGCACCTAGTCACAATTATCGGTTCTAAAATAAATTCGAGGGTACGAAGGTCATATTGGCATCATCGCAACTTTACTTTTCTCGCCCCTTTTCCTCTTCATTTTTCTCTTTAACACTTCTTGGTTTCCTCATTTTCTTTCCTCTCATTGTCTTTCTGATTATCACTCTTTTCTTTCCTCAGACTTCTCACATTCCACATTCTTTTTTTTTTTAAATGATTCGATCGAACCCGATGTAGGTTGCCTACGTATTGTGGAAAAGTAATGGATAAAATAAACTATTTTTTTAATTTTCCATTTATAACTTTCTCTTTTTTTCTTTTGGTTTTCGAATACAGAATCGGAAGTACAATAACAAATGACACGATAGACTCATCTAGACCATGACAAACTCTGACACCATCTAAAAGACTCAGTACTATCGAACATGACTAGAAAGTAAAAGACAAAATAAAAAAACAGACTCAAAACACAAAAAAGTTTCCTCAGATGTCACGACCCCAAATCCTAACAGGCCGTGATGGCGCCTATCGTGGAACTAGGCTAGCCGTCCATCACTTTACTACGCATTTACTCAATTATCACAGTTCACAATTAAATAATAAGCAAGCAACCACATCATAATTAATATAAATAAGTCTAAACGTTCCCATATTAGCCTAAACAACCTCCCAAGAACTGGAGTCAATAGTCACGAGCATCTAAGAATAAATAAATCTAACTCTGCTAAAACTATAACATATGTCTCTGAATCAAATGCTAAACTAAATAAGGAAGGGAAATGGAGAAGTTGTGGACGCTGAACAGCTACCTCGAATCCCGTGACTGCTGCTTACGAACCTGCGACAGCTACTGCTGCGAGCTCGTACCTGGATCTACGCACAGAGGCACAAGGAGTCTTTATGAGTACGCCAACGCATTAGTAATGAAAATAAATCACAGTCTGAGTAATATAAACACACAAAACATGTACACAATTCCACAAA